>PVIJ01007441.1:0-82494 GCA_004024925.1 Scalopus aquaticus | reverse complement strand
ATGAGTAAAATAAAATAAATCTTAAAACACCGGGAAATGAGAGTTCTTAGAATATACTCAAGAAGCATGAGAATTTATGTGTAGAAAAAGACTTGAAAGCAAATGTTTACAGTAGCACTGTTTTTGATAGCCTAAAGCTCAAAAGAGCTCAAATGTCAGTTAACTAGCAAATACAACAACAGTGGCAGATTGGAACACTTTCTGCAAGAAAAAGACACAAAACACCGCCATCTGCTACCACAGGCCCAGTCTCCATGTTATGTGATGGGGAAGAAGCGGACACAAGAGAGCTCATACCATGTAATTCTATTTACTTGAAATAGGCAAAAAAAAAAAAAAAGCAGATCTCGAGAGATAGTCAGCAGAATAGCAGTCGCCTGGGCTAGAATTATGAGGGGAAGTGACTACACAGAGGCAGCAGGTCTTTTGGGAGTGATGAGAATGGACCAATGGTGGATTCTGGTCATGGTTGTACAACTTCATTAATTTTCTAAAAGTCATTCAATCACTCATACACAATGGAATACTATTCAGCATTCAAAAAAGACAAACACATGCAATTCGCAGCAACATGGATGGACCTAGAGGGGATCATGATCAGTGAGATAAGCCAGCAAGAAAGAGAAAATTATCGAATGGTTTCACTTATAACAGGAATATAGGGGAGCCAAATAAGAAAGCGACATTCAGCAGGGAAGGGGGGGGAGGGCTCAAGAGGGGGGAAGAGGGGAGCACGGAGGACTATGGTGATGGCTCCACGGGTGAACAGGTGGTGGGTAACTTATGGGGAACACACAATAATGTAAAAGATATGAATAACAAAAATAAATAAAATATCTATTAAAAAAGAGAGAAAAAAATCACTCATATAAATGGGTGGATTTTTTTGCAAATTATACCTGAAAAAAGCTGTTTTTAAAAAAAAAATAGGAAATGTGAATAGCTTCCTCTTAAGAGATGCGAGGTTATTTAACTTCATCCATTCCACCAGGTGCCACATCAACCTTCCCTAGAACTTACATCATCACGAAGCAGGAGGTCTTAACCTTATGTTCCTCACGACACATTATTCTGTGGCCAAAACTAAAATATTTTGAGATCTTACTACCTAAAGGCATTTTACTTATTTTGACCTTTTTTCCTGGGCACGATCTTAGGAGACAGACATTTTACTGACTCTGTTTTTTAAGACTGAAGAACTGGTTGAATGGTACACAGCTTCCACAAAGCAGAGGAGAGACTTGAACTTAGTGTACAAAGCAGAGCAGAGACTTGAACTTGGTTCCCAGAGTCTGACCTGTCCACGAGGACACCGATGCTTGCCTGCTAGGTGCTCTGCAGATGTTGTCAAATGAAAGAAAGATGAATTATTATGACTGTTCCCCTAAACTGACTTTGCAATAAACAGTGGGCATGTGCATTACAAATTCTTTCTGTCACAGCTTTAGTGCATTAAGGAAAATAATGCCTTTATTAGTTCCTGCAATTTATTACTGAAGTGATATGATAAAGTAGTTGGATAAAAACCTCCAAGGTTTTTAGACTGAGTTATTAAAGAACAAGCAAACAATTGCCTTTTGGCCACCAGCCATTGTTAGCCTTATCACCAGAAGAATCAATTCTCTGTCTTTAACACATTTGTAATTTATCTTGACAGGTTTATGTAGATTTTTTTTTTTATTGAGGAAGTTTTATTTTTTTTTTTTTGGTTGTTTTTAAAGAGATAATGCCAATGTGTTTCATCATGGATTTTGTTTTCATTTTCCTTGATAAAAAAAAAATGACCTGTAGAACAAAATTTATAGTAAAATGTTAACAAGAGAAACTTGTAAAATTAAACAGTAGTTTTGATTATATTGAGAGCATAAAAAGCAAAGCGCTGGGATTAGATTCAGGAACTTACATTAAAATTTGAATATGATCTAATGCTTTGAGAAATCTGCTTTCATCATTGATTAAACATCAATCAAACTGTGGCGCTCACAGTTTGTGAATGTTGCAAGTGTGTGAGTGTTTGGACATAACTCTATTCAGAGTGTAGCTACCCAAGCAGGTTCTACTGAGTTTATTATCTTTAATTACCTTACTGCATTTATTATTTAGCATATGCGATTTTAAGTGCTTTGTTTCCTACTGGTCCGTGGGGATAAAACAGGATATGAAAGAAGCAGTCTTTACTTTGAAAAGTTTATCTTCCAAGGGGGAAGGCAAATAACACAAATTAAGAGAACTATTATTAAAAAACAATTACCAGTTATGTTAAGAGTCAAGAGACTATCAAATAAGATGATGAGAGGCCTCGCTGGAGGCGCAAGGGATTGTCTCAGCACTATGAAGCTATTGGCAGCCACTGCAGCACGTGTTCGATCCCCGGCCAGCGAGCTTCCCACATGGCACAGCAGACCTCTCCTGCCTCACCCGCTGCTCCCCTCAGCGGTGTATTTCAGTCAATCCACATGTTCTGCTCCCCACTCTGTCTCTGGTGAATCTTCTGACCACTCCCACACCTCTGGCCTACATTCCAGCTCTTGTATGCATAAATGAATGAATCTTTAAAAAAAATATGATGAGAACAAATTTAAAAATCATGGTACTGTGTGTGCAGACAGCTATTTAAATGTCATGATCAGGGAAGATCTCTGTGAATAGATAATATCAAAACAGATACCAAAATGCTAAGAAGGGACCAAAAATGAAAAATTAGGGAAAAAAACATTCCAGGAAAAGGAACAGCATGTGCAAATACTCTCAGCAGGTAAAGAAGTTGTGTCTCAGGAGCTGAAGAGATCATTGAGGCCAGGCCTGGTGAGAATTACTATGAGGAAGATAATAATAAAGCATAAAAAGGATTTGGAATTTTAATCTAAATAAAGTTGAATGTTACTGACTTTAAAGAATAGAATACCAAAATATATTTTAAGAAACTGTTTGGATTGGAAGGATTAAGAGGAGGCATAAGGAGGACAGATGGGAAGTTGTTTCAATATTAAAGACAAAAAAGTAATGGGAATCTTTACTAATAAATATCTTACTGGAGATGGAATGAAGAGTTTTATTTATTTTGGATGAAGACTCACAGGGCTTGCTAAGGGTTGTGCAAGAGTAGAAAGAGAATAGGCAATGTCAAGGTCACTTCAAGGACACTTTTCCTGGGTTTCTGAGTTGAGATACTGTATGGAGCCATTACAATGATGGGAATGTCTGTTCTCACAGAATGAGCCTGACTGGGAAGGGATAGTCATGTGAGCAAATACTATGTTGAAAGATGGTGAATGTGATATTCTGGGAGTGACTTAAAGAGAAGTGACAGACAAACTGGTAAAGATTAGAAAATATTCCATGAATCACCTCATAGTTTAGTTGACCCATGAAGGTTGAGCAGAACTTTCTAGAAAAACAAGAGTGGAGAGAGTAATCCATGAAGTAGATACAGGCAAGGTGGAGAAGGTGGAAAAGCATATGAAATACCATGTGTCTCCATCAGAGGACAAGTCTAGCGCTTAGCAGAAATCTTGCTATATATCAGGCACTTGGTATTTGCTGCATGAACAAATGGATGAATGGGCCCAATGATTTTGCCTGCTCAATATGATTTAATAAGCACCAATTTCTGGGCAAAGGAAATAAGAGGACTCCTTGTACTTACATTTCATCTTTCAATATGAAATGCCAGCTATATAATCACATAGGAAACTCCAGGAGACAATATAAACAGGTATTGGATAGTGCATGTATGTTTTTCTTTTGGAGAGAGATCAGGGAAAGAGAAAGGAAAAGGGGGAAACATCAACATTTTTTAAAATTACCTTGACAAAGTGAGCATAAAAGGAGATTGCTCTAAGATGGTGAAAGATAAATAAAATATTAAGCTGAAACAAACAAAAATATAACAGAGTATTGTTATTAGGCAAAGAATGAGAAACAAAGGCTACAGTCAAAGGTCAACATAGGAAGTCAAAATGAGACTCTTGACCGAGGACAATGATGATATGGTCTTGCACGGGGGCCAGGACAGATTATCGGGACCTGGGGAAACTGAGACGCCAATAGGAGGACAAGGCGTGGAGCAGATCAGGAATAATTCAGTTTAATGCCAGTGCTGCCGATTCAGGTTTGACTTTATTTTTTTTAAGATTTATTTATTTATGCATACAACAGCTGGGGTGTAGGCTAGAGGTGTGGGTGGGGGTGAGAGGATTCACCAGAGACAGAGTGGGGAGCAGAACAGGCAGATCTACTGAAATACACTGCTGAGGGGAGCAGCGGGCGAGGCAGGAGAGGTCTGCTGCGCCATGTGGGAAACTCCCTGGCCGAGGATCGAACTCGTGCCACGGTGGCTGCTGCGATGTAGCTTCATAGGCTGACACTTACCCCATTAAGTCACCAGGAAGGACCCTCAGGTTTGACTTTAAAGAGACAAATCCTGGCTTTCTGGTCCAACAGCTCAGTATGGTAAATTGCACTTGAGCGGGACCCCACCAGGAGTGATACACAAGGCATGGCTCTGCAAGAGAAGGCTCTTAGCAAACTTCAACAAAATATGGTGTGGGAGGGAGTAAAGAAACCGCTGAGGGTGATGGGGTAGGAGGATTCTGCTAAAATTCATTTGCAAAGGTTAGTCCTTCACTGGGGGGCAGGAGTGACCAAGTTCAACGGTAATTTTGATTATGTTTGAAAAGTTATAGAGCTCATTATTCATTAAAGACATCACATTTTTGTTGAAAAGCATTCATGTGGAATGTTTTATGAGGTTTTAATTAAATTTGCCCAAGAAGAGATATGAAAGTATTCTTTGTTTCCATTTTGGGAGAATTAATATATAATGTCTAGCCTGACCCTATAAATGAATAAAATGAATGTCATCACTCAGTTTTCAAATTTATTTCATATGAAAATCCATATTGTAACTGTTCAATTCTTGGAATTCATATAATCAGAATTATGTAGTCATAAACCATCACAATTATTTAATTCCTAGACATTGTATAATCAGAATCCTAAAGGATAAATATTGCCCATAGTTCTTATTACTTTGATTGTACTCTGTCCCTTGCAATCAGTTTTTCAGAACAGTATTTCACAGGAGTATTTGTGAGATTCAAAGACTTACTCAGATTCAGAGATTTTTGTAATATTTTCATGCTGATCAATTTATGTACTTTATATTGTAATTGTGTAATTGGAAAAGTAAAATCCTCACTCCCTAGCTATGTATTAATCAACATTCCATGATGGCCCTTGCTGAAATGATGAATTTCCAAACGCTGGATCTGCTCTTCAATGCTAAGGAGCTTTTAAATGATCTTAAAAGATGATTAAAAAGAAACCTTAATAGCAATCCTCATTTATTATCGCAAACAAGGAAAGTATATTTCAGTTAATGTAATCTCAATGGGTTGCTTTTAATGTGTTATTCTGTGGTGAAAAAGGAAAATTTGCCAGCATATTGACTGGGAGGTTAATATTCTACTTGAAGAGACTTTGAATACATTATACTATTTATTGATGGTGTAGTGGGACCTGAAAAAAACCTGTAACTGAAAATTTTTATTGGTATGGCATTATTGGTATAATATTTGTACCGTCCTCTCTCTCAAATATTAGTAATATTGCTACTAAGACTTCCTCATTACTCTATGCTAAACACTACTATTATTTTTAAGCTTGCATGGACTGCTCTTTCCTCTTCTTGGAGTGCTGTTCCCTGTTGACTTGGAAAACTTCTACTCATTCTTCAGTTTCCATTGTGGGCATCACTTTCTCTGGCAAGTCCTCCTGGATAAATCTTCAAACTCACTATCAACAAAACAGCAACAACGTGTCTTCCTCTGCATGCCTTGAATAACATATGCTTTTATCCCAAATGCTAACCATGATTAGAATCATGTGTTTGGTGTGTGTTTTTCCTCCCCCATTAGACTGTGGGTTCTTAAGAGCAAGGCACTCATCTCATTCTCATGCTAATGCTTAACTTACATTCTGATACATAATAGGCATTCCATGAATATTATTGGAATGGAGCATATTAGAAAGAAAATCTCAAATGGATATTTAAACTTTGATTCATTTACCTCCTCATGCATTGATTTATATCTTGTATCACCAAAGAATTGTAAACTACTTAAATTCAAGGATTGGATCCTGTTTCTTTGTACCCTCTTGGGAGCACATAGCCAATATATTTTTTTATATTAGAGTTAATCAAATACTGTATACTGGCTATAAGTCTTATTTCTAAGTCAGCATACAAGACATTAAGCAGTTATATAAATTAAACCTCTGTTAAAATGATCCAGATGTTAACTATTTTCACTTACCTGAGACCAAGGAAATATAGCCTAGTGTGGTCACAGAAGCACCAAGGAAGGTAAAAGATACTTTGTCCTTAAGAGATGTCATTTTATAGCTGAGGCAGTAATTTTCACAGATGGAATTCAACAGTTGGTGAAAATCTGATAACACTTTATCAACTCATGACCAAAATTCTGGAGATTATTTTTCAGATCTCAGTTACACCATCAGTTCCTTTCTGTTTAATCCAGCACATATTGAGTGTTTACCATGCATTATATTATTAGTTGCAGACCTTAAGGTAGAATGGCGATGTTTTGAAGGTAAACAGATTGGAATCCTACTCATTCCTGATTTTCTCATCCTAAGGGTTTTAGGGTAAATGCCTTAACTTCTTTGACCTTATATTTTCAATCTTTGAGACAAAGATGCTTGTTACCCTCATGGAAGTTTCTAAAGGAAACAGAACAAGCATAGACTTTAGCATCTGGTTGATGCTCACAATTTGTTAACCCTGTGGTCCACCTAAAACAAGAGATGCTTTCTGCCACCATATTATAGTAAAAACCAGAGTCCTGAAGGGCTCCTTGGGAAGGAGAATGCCAGCTGCAAAGTGCCAGTGGGACAGGGGTTGTTTACCATCTGTCCTTGCCCAACAGCATTATTCTGTGTTAGGTTTTTCAAAGGGAGAGATGTGCCAAGGAAACGTAATTCAGGTTCAGTTACAGTGACTGTTTGTGTAGCTGGCTAGCCACAGGTTGGCAAGTACTCTGTGCCCAGGGCCTGAATTTAATAGCAGTAATGGCTTTGCACCACGACTTCAACTCCCCATTACTGTCTCCCCTTGATTTAGTGACAGCCTGCTCCCCAGAGGGATGGCAAGGATGCCATCTCCTTGACTGGCTCAGGTTTCTGGGGAAATGTCCTTTCTGCCACTGAACGGCCTGAGATGGATTTCTGATGTTACCTGTTATTAGGTTGCAGCAGGACCAGATAAACTTCTTTATTTCTTTTTCCTTTCTGCTTTTTTTAAAGCTAATTTTTGTCATCCACACTTAACAGAACCACTTTATAGACATATTCCTTGCATTCTGTCTATTCTATAATTAGTCACTGATGAATGTTTATTATAAATATGATCATATTTCACATCTTTTATAATTTCACAAGAAGTCTATCCATAAATCAATATCGATGTTGCTAATGCATTTTATGGAGAGATATATAAGGGAGAAAAATTGCGATTTCCTCCCTTTTCCCCCTCCATCCCTCCCTCCTTCCCTCCCTCCCTTCCTTCCTCTTGTATTCCTCGTTTTCTTGTTCTTTTAATTTTCTTCCTCTACTCTCCTATCCCCTCCTCCTTATATTATATTTTATTTCTCAGCATAAAAACTCCATTTGCCAAAAGCCCCCCTTCTGTTTGCCTAGTTCAACTCATCGGAGTCCATCCCTCACCGGTTAGTCCTATCTTGTGGCACATTTACAATTCCTTGTGTTGCCCATATTTACATTCTCCCAATATTTGTAGATTTTTTATCATCTCCCCTGGTTGTCACTTAGCCAAGTAATAGGCATTTATCTCCTTTAATCTGGCCTCATAAATCAAACCTTTCTTTTCTCTAATCATTTTTTTATCCTTTTCTAAATGGTTTCCAATTTGTCTAAGTCTTTCTACAATGAAAGTGCCTCCGTCTCCGTGCAAGAACCCAAGGCTGAAATCTTGCTGGCTGCATTTTGCCATTCTTTCTTTCTGAACAAACATCATAACAATTAAGTGTTCTGTGGTTCTCTTATCTTGCCGGTTTACTGTTTTGCAGACTCATGCAGCATAAGTCCTTACTGACATTGTCTGAAGTAGATTAAAAAATATCCCAGGAGTCAGAGGGTTAAATGTTTCAACCTCAGTTCCTCACTGTGTAATTCACTTTCACCTGGAATTCACATTGTCTGTTCTGGGGAGCTGGGCCCAGACTGGGGCAGGCCCACAAGGCCCCGGGGTCCTCCCGGGACCCGGAGAATAGGCTCTTTCTTCAATTTTACACTCTCAGGGCCTCCGTTTCTCCATCCTCATTTCAGCCCTCCTTTAAGGACAAAATAATATCTGAAAATGCTTTGAAATATGTGAAAACACAGCCAAGTGTACCGTCCTCACTGTTCATCTGTCAGTTCAACTCAGCTCCATAACAAGAGACTTATTAGGGGTGTGCGGCTCCTTCCCCCAGCCCTCCCCTCTAGTCTCATTAATTATCTCTTCCCAGTTTCCCAGGGAGGGCCTCAGACCGTACCACCTGTCTGCCCAGGTACCTCCATGCCAGGATCTCAGGATACTCTTCAGACACAGAATCACTATTCTTTATCGTGCCATCCAAATGTACTCATCTACATTCCTATTCACTCAGAGCTCTGCTTATCTGCTTTCTGGTAAATAGCAAACTTATCAGAAGCAATTGCATTGTGGCAATGTCTATAAGGAAATAGGGGCTTAATGGGTAATCCATATCAGCCACACCTTTGCAATGTCATTAAGGAATTTTGTAGATGTGCTGCTTTCAGATCCAGGTACACTAATAACATGGTTTATAAAACTATTTCGATCATGAGCCATAGTAAGAAATATATATTCTTATTGTCAGTTTACAGTAAAAACATATAAACTTAATTAGAAAAGATTCCACAAAATAGTATTAGCCCTTTCTACTTGCAAAGCACTCACCTCTTCTAATCAGCCTCGTCTAATCTATTATTGTCTCTCTAATCTGTCCTGTCTTATCCCCCAAAAAAAATAAACTCCATTCTGTCCTTTGCTAGTGTCCTCAGTTGTATACTAGTTTGTTCCATTTTTAAAACTCATTGACCATGAACCATTTAAGTTGATTTTGTCATTGCGAATAAGATGCAATCATTTTCTGAAAATAAAAACACTTGAAAGGATTATATTTCAGTGGAATTAGATGGGTTTCCGGGAACAGACTTCCACATGCTATTTGTGTGCATACCTGTGTGTCTGTGTTTGCCTGTGAAGGAAGGAGACAGCACAGCACTTAGTTCACCATAGGCAGAAGGGTACCCAAATGATGGCAACTCTATTGTCTCGTGCTCACTGCTGTTTAACAGGTTACTAGGTCATTCCAGAAGCAGGAACATTCAGCTCGAGGTAAACAGACTCTCAGTGGACAGTTAAATGACCAAGTCAGACACTGACGCAAAAGTGGCATCCAGAGATCTAGGGGGGCAGTGAGAATTGGGCACTTCCTGAGCAAAATGAAGAATTCTGGTCACAGAAAGGCAAGCATTAAGGTTCAACTATGGATTTGGATAGAAAGGAAAACTAATTAAAAACTGGATCCCGTGATCACAGCAAACCTGCAGGCAAGGTTCATGCCAAGCTATATCCTCTATCTTCTGGCTTTTGCTCTTTAAGTCTGTTCTTACTTTAGATGATTTTGATCCACGTAGAATCCCATCTTAGGGACGTGAGGCTGTGGATGCTTCAGCTTTATGTTGGTGTCAAAGCCATACAAACCTTGAGTAGAAGCCATCCTTTGAGTTTAAATTTTGATCTTGTCCATGGCTGGTGGTACGTGACACGATGCTCCCTGTGATTCTAGACCATTGTAGGGGTCACGGTCATGTGATTATGAGGATAAATGACCTTCTACTGGTTTCTATTCCTGGGCTTTGAAAGAAGAGAATTTTTAAAAATGCTACTGAAGGGCCTCCCTGGTGGTGCAGAGGTTGAGCACTGCGCTGTGGAACTGTTGGCAGTGGCGATGCGAGTTCGACACCCGGCCGGGGAGATTCCCACATGGCACAGCAGACCTCTCCTGCCTCACCCACTGCTACCCTCAGCAGTGTGTTTCCGTCGATCTGCCTGTTCTGCTCCCCACTCTGTCTCTGTTGAACCCTCTCACTGCCCCACGCCTCTGGCCTGTACCCCAGCTTGTATGCATAAATAAATGAATCTTAAAAAAAATTAAAAACAAATAAAAATAAAACGCTATTGAATACTGTTGGTTGATCTAGTTAGTATTTTGTAAGATCCCTCCCCGAGGTGCATTCTCCATAGTGTGTCCATGACCATAGCACCCCAGCCCACCCCCATAGTCCACCGTGTTCTCTCCCTTGTTTGTTCTCATCCCTACCCTCCCCCTTTGGGTGCTTCAGTTTTGTGGTCAATTTTCAAGGGTCAGTTGTCAAGTTTGATTGTATCTGGCCCTTTCTTTGGTTTCTCTTTTCTACCTATAAGTGCCACCATCCTTATTAGTCTTCTGTCTTCTGACATTTCACTTAGTGTAATCCCTTCCAGCTCCATCCATGTTGCCACCAATGGCACAAGTTTATCTTCTTAGACGGCTGAGTGGTATTCCATTGCATATATACCGTATTTTCTTGCCCCTTTCATCTGTTTGGAGCACTTAGATTGTTTCCACAGCGTGGTTATTGCACACAGGGCTGCAGTAGACATGGGAATGCAAATTTCCTTCCTTTTTTTTTTTTTTTTTTTTCAATTCTTCCAGTAGATCAGCAGATACCTAGATGTGGAATTACTGGGGCATATGGCAGATCCATTTTTATCGTTCGAGAAACCTCCATACTGTTTCCCACAGAGGTTGGACCAGTGCAGCTTTCTCCCGAAAGTGTAAGAGGAATCAATCCTTTTCTCAACACCCTCGTCAGCACTTGTTGTTTCTGGACTTCTCGATGTGAGCTCTTCTTACAGGTGCGCGGTGGTGTCGTGTTGTGGTTTTGACTTGCATTTCCCTGTTCATAGGTGATAATGCACATTAGAGGATGCTGTCACTATAGCATCCCCATCATCGAGCAATGAATTCCAGGTCAGTGCTTCAAACATGCGTCAGTGCTCTGCGTGCTGCCTGACCATACAACCATCTGCCTTTCCCCTTCAGTACAGGGTGCAATAGGTCACATAAAATACTCAGCACTATTATAACATAGGATTTGTGTGAGAACACCTTATCCAACGGTAGGTTTGTGTGAGTGTTCTGAGCACCTTTAGATAGACTAAGCTGAATGATGATGCTTGATAGGTTATTTATTAAATGCATTTTCTGTGCATGATATTTCTAGCTAACAAGGCGTTTATCAAGACATAGCCAGATCATAAGGTGAGGAAGATCTGCACCTGCAAATGCAAAGAGATTATCATAACTACAAGTAAAGTCATAATGAAGGTGCAAAGAACGAACAGCGCCTGGCAAACTTGGGGGACAGCCAGGTCTTTGTCCTCTTGAGACTAATTTTGGGCATTTGCTCTTTTCATCTGTGAACAGAGCAGGCACTGAATACCACGCTAGAATTTGTACGTCCATGAATGTATTATAATGCATTTCTTTGTTGCTGCTTATTTAATGTGTTCCCTCTTCAAATTGCTCTGGTATGTCATCTGCTTATGAGTTGTTTCTAATTTATTTGTGCCTGTATTTGTACCGTTTTCTTATCAGGTTTGCACAGCTATTATTAAATTAGTAATATTCCAGGTTTTTTTTTAACAGAAGAATTATTTTGAGTTTTCTCCATAAACTGTTTCTAGCTCAAATAGAATTCCTCTCTAAACATGATTCTTTGAATTTTCTATTTAAAGGACTAAGTCCATGAAGAAAAAAAAAGTTTCTCTTATGCCCAGACCCTATACCAAAATGAATCTAAGTTCTTGTATAAGCTTGCAGTTCCAAAGAACACACATTAAGGAGCACTACAAAAGTAGCAGGTATTAGAAGGAAAAAAAAAAGCACAGAGTACCATGTGTCATTTTCTCTTTGGTAGTACAGTAGTCACAAAGCACTTAGATACACAATGTATAAATCTCAAAAAAATAAAAGTAAATAAATGATAAAATCTATAGAAAAATGACCTTTTCAAAATCCCATTTCAAACTTTGAAAGTCAGGAACTTAAGTGAATAGTGAAGCTAAGATGCCTTTTCCAAAGGGAATAGAATTGTAAAGACTCATTTCTACTCTGGGGAGCAAGAAATTATGAGGATCACTTTGACTCACCAGGATGCTGTGAAATTCTAATTTTATCTCGGGTAATGTAGGCAAGGATAGTACATAATTGGAAGTCAATGGTAACACCAAATGCTGAATCTAATCATGCATTTCCAACTCCTTTCCGAGCAATACTGTGCCTAAGCTAATGAAAAAAATTCAAGTGGTATCATTGTGCCTCTGTGTATCATTGTACCTTTTTCCATTCCATAGTTCCCTTTTTGCTGAAGTTGTTTGTAAATAACATAAAGTAGGGCCTTCCTGGTGGCACAGAGGTTAAGTCTCAGCACTATGAAGCTACCAACAGCCACTGCAGGACGAGTTCGATCCCTGGCCAGGGAGCTGACCCACCTGGTGCAGCAGACCTCTCCTGTCTTGCCTGCTGCTCCCCTCAACAGTGTATTTCTGTCAGTATCCCTGTTCTGCTCCCCACTCCATCTCTGGTGAATCCTCTCACTGCCTGCACCTCTGGCCCCACCCCAGCTCTTACATGCATAAATAAAGTGAACATTTACAAAAAGGTAAAGTAATTGAAATGTGGTGAGAAGGAGCTACACCTTTCCTGTGCATTGGATAAAATTTGAGTGGTTTTCCATGCTAAGGACAGTGAGGACACAGGTGGGGTGCAGGCAAATTCCAGGTCCTGTTTATTTTCTGCATGTGGAAACAATCTGTAAGTAGAACCCAGGATTGCTGGTTGATCAGATGTGCCATTTCTGGCAAGATGAGACAGAGAATAAAACATGTAAATCTTAGCTGCTGCCAAGGTGTTCATAACATCTCAAGGACCCAAGAGACACCCACTGGGGGAGCCACCCACCATCTTCAGAAAAGCTTACAAGTAAGGATATATCTCTAAAAATGCCATCCATTGTTACTGTCACTGGTAAAAGGATTGGAAGGTTTGAGTCTGAATACAGCCCGAATTTAGAGGGAATTCCCCAAATGAGAGTGCCAAAATATCCAGACAAGTGACGATTGTTGAACCACTGCAGAATTTCACTCCCAATGTGTGCTCTCTCAAGGGCAGAGACCTGTCTGAATATGCAACTTCTGACATTAAAACATACACGTACTTCCCTTTTGTACTTTAAAGTCACCTCTTGTCACTAAATATACATATATATACATAAATAAGAAATTAATGTTTTATTGCATTTTTTCAAAAAAAGAATTTCATAGGAAAAATTTTTTACACACTGAATAGAATGTATTTTTTGTGATTTATGTTCATCAAAATGGTTTCTATGTGCATTAATCAAAACGTATTAATTTACTTTATGCTAAAATCATTAGTGTTTAAAAATCATGAAAAAAAGACCACTAGCATGAGAACAGAGAGTGTGATCAAATGCAAACCATTATGAAAACAATTTGAAAGACTCAGCAACATAGTCTAGATGCCAGTCTTTCTCTTTCCAATGGCGTGCACTTCCATCTCACAAGAATACAGGATCACCTTCCCAGTCTTTCTCAAATGGCTGCCCACCTAAGTAAGAAGTGTGGAGGCCAGAGCAAGTCATAAAAACAAATGATGCTGCCTGTCAACTGATTACGATGCCAGGCAGAAGCCTTGCCAGGCATTTTGGTTTCCCAAAGAAAGAGAACTTACCTAAGCCAGCTGCTCCCAGCATAGAAACCAACTTCTGTAAAGTTGGCAGAGTGATTTGGGAGGTGACATCTATCAGTGAGGCAGGGGATAGTAAATTATTATTTTAATAAAGCAAATTTAAGTGTTGTATGTGGTAAAAAATATATATATACTATAGGAAGTGGGAAGAAAGACACAATTTTGCCCCTTAGTAACTGTCTTAGAATTTGAATTACCTTAGAATGTTCTGCATTGTCTTAGAATCACACTGGAGTCCCCAGCTCAAATAACTATTCTGGTGGATGAAGCTCTATACCTGCCAACAAACTGGTTTGTAAATACCTCTTTCTTCATGCACCAGTGGCATTAGGCACCAAGTCTCCAGTTTGCCAATGGCCTCACTTCTGCAGAAAAATGATGAAGGAAACTCTTTCACACCAAGGTGTAAGTGATTAATGTTTTCTGACACTTAAGTTAGTTTCAGGACACCTGGAGTGCTTAATGTAAAAAATTAATCTTGAATGGTGGGATCTGAGGCACAGTGATTATTGTTGGAGGGGTGTGCATCTGCGTGTCCTGCAAAGGGGCATGTCATTGGCTTTTTGCCTCCTCCGTCCATGCCTCCTGCATTCACTGCAGCACTTACTGATCAGACAATGTATTCCAGGCACATGGATGTGACCTGATCATACAAAGATAAATAGGATGCACGATCCCTCCTCTCATGGACTCAGAATTTCACAGTTGACAACCAATTCAAAAATCTTAGAAGGATCAGAGTTGAGAAAAGAAGGGATCAATCTTTCCTAGTTAAGAGACAGGACTTGGATCAAGCCCTAATCATGTCGAAACATTAGGTTGATTATTAAATGAGGGATGAGAATTTCTCAAAAGGAAAAGGAAGCATTTGAAAAAATGAGCCTGGAATCTGGGCTACAGTAGAAGTTAGATGTGACTTCAACACTAGATGTGAGGACAGATTCTTGGGAGATGAGACTGGAGATCTGAGTTCTCAATGCTTCTCAAGGCCCTTATTAGAGATCTTGTATGCCTTACTGCAGTTGTGGGAATTCCTCCTGCAGTCGCTGAGACACAATGGAAAATTGAAGCTGAAAATAACATGTTCCTATTACTCTGTCAGCAATGGAGTCTGAGCGTAGGTCAGAAGAGGAAGAGAGGCTTAATAGAGTTATAATAGCTGCGTTAAGTGGATACCATAGGTCAGACATGGTGTTACATTCGGGGTATTACTTGGAAGCAAAATAACCACAATGCCCCCATCCTTCTAGTTGGAACAGTAACATCTGAAACACTATTTTTCACATGGCACTGCTCTGGATGCTTCACATGTTTTAAGAATTTCACTTCAACATCTCTGATGTGCTACTGCTATGTGCATTGTATAGGTGCGGTCACTAAGACTAAGAGCTAGTAGCTGCCCAAAGCTATCTAGTTAGCAAAGTATCAAATGAGGGTGTGTGCCCAGGCAGTCATTTCACTCTGATGTACTGTGAGAGAGAGATTCCTAAGTCCAGCCAAGACCACTGTAACAACATAACTAGGTCACAGTTGCTGTTACAAGACATGGGAAAAATACAGGGAAAATCTGCTCTCTAATGAATGACATCTGGAATATATACCGTGATTACTCCTCCCCCTAGTCTTGGCAGTGCTTTCTGCTCTATACACATCACAGGACCACAGCAGCTGTTAAGTACGCAGCCCAGTGGCACAGTGGTTAGCCAAAGTGTTGGTGTGGATTTTTGCAGCCATTTTTCTCCCTTGGGGGTTGCGCAGTTGCTGGTGAATGGTTGCCACTCCAGGACTTAAAGTCTGTCTCTTGGCTCCTATGTATTCAGCAACTAAGTGCTCAGTAGTTCTGTCCTAAGTGTCCTCTCAAACTTAATTTGAAAAAAAGCATAAGATAAAGAGTAATTCAGCTTTCATAACCACTGAATATCTAATGAGCTACATGGCAGTTAGGGCAGGAATGAACCTTGGCAGATAGAATTCTAAGATCACCCCAAGGTTCTAAGCCCTGCTCTACACATCCCCTAAAATTCCTTTAACTCCAGTATGTGTAGGACTTGTGAATATGATGGCTGATCAGTATTATCACTTTGGTGCTTTTAGGACTGAGGTGATCTGCAGATGTAATTAAAGTCCCTAATGAGTTGACACTAAGTTCATCAACAGGGAGCGATCCTAAATGAGCCTGGTCAAATCAAGTAAATCCTGAGAGAGGCTTGAGAAACTTAATGTATGAGATGATTCCCCTGACAATGGAGGAGTGAACTGCCATGTTATAGAGTGGGCAAGGCACTAGAATGACTTTTACGAACTGAGCGTGCTCCCTGCCAAGCAGGTAGCATTAACGTCGCTGCCTCAGTCTTAACAACCACAGGAAATGAGTTCTTCCAGGAACCAGTGACCTCAGAACAGAACCCTGAGCTTCAGCTATGCTCATCACCTTAGCCGACACTTTGCTCAAATCTTAGTAGAGGACCCAGATAAGCTATCACCCGTCTCTTTATCCACAGAAATTGTGAAGTATTAAATTTGTTTTGTGCCAGGTCACTCAGGCTATAATAAGTTGCTGTGCAACTGAAAAATATCACACATAATAATCTAATAACAAAGTTCAGAGAGGTATCCTCAGATTTTGAAACAAACATATCATGTTTAACTGACTTTTCTTGGAGCTTCAAAATGTTTAATCTATTAGGCTTCCTACACAAATGTAATATCCATCCAAGTTTCTAAAATATCCATAAAAGCATACCTCTAACTGTTTGAGGTCATTTTGTGCCGTGTCATGAATTACATGTCTACTGATAATATTCTTTTCTTTTTTGTGTGGTCCTATTAATGGCAAGTGTTGTGTATATGTTTCACACTTAAGTGTTAGGCAAAATTTGATTCTAACATGACATAAATATCATGGTATTATATTTTTAAAATTCCTACTGAAAAGCAAGGTTATTAAAAAGTGATTAAGTTAGCGTTGTTAGTAATTAAACAACAACGTATAAGTAGCATGAATAATTGTCAAGAGAATTGTTGTGCATTACTTTTCAGATTTTGAATTTCTTTAGTGCAATAAAGAAGAAACAAATTTTATCCTCTATTACAGTGAGGAAGTACAACATGTTAACTGTAATGAGGAATAATTTGTTGGGAGGAATAATATTTGGAATGAAATCTGGTTAAATATATATCTGCAACTAAGACTTCCATTAAGCAGGACTAACATCTCTAGAAATTGCCCTGGGTTAATGATCACATAAATAATATGGTTTCAATTATTTGAGTCTTATGAGTTCATAATAAATGAATTATACATTAGACAACTTTGTGTCTTTTATTACTGTTATGGTATCGATTTAGATAAAGATTAGTTTCCAGTGGCATAATGGGAATTAGCCTCATGGGACCTTGATTTGGTTTTCTTATTAGATCTCAAACTGAAATATCTACTTTATCTAAATCTACTTCACACTTCTAAACATTGGCATCGGTCAGTTGTGAGTTATTACACTTGGCTTGGTTACTGGTATGGCTGCATTTCCAGTGTTGTCCCTCATTAAGTGATTACATTTGGAGCTAAAAGGAGGCTTCTCCAGGCACAGGTTGAAGTTGGGTCGTGAGATAGGAAGCAATACAGAGAGGTATGGAATGATCCGACACCTTGTCTTCATTTAAGTTTGCACTTGGAGGTCCCTGGTAAAGAAAGTTGTGATGAATTCAAGGAATAAAACATCAAAAATAAAGCTTTGACAACATGTAATAGAAGTGTGTCTTCACAAGTGATTTAAAAATATCTTATTTCTAGTAGATGAAAAACTTTCTGTAGAAGTTGGAGAAACTGATGGAGCCCGTCTATTCTTAACTGTGTCAGGTTTATAAAATGTGTGATTCTTGGCTAGGTTTTAATAAGCTGGGGAAAAGTCTCCCTAGAGGCTGTGTCACTTACACAGGTGAGAATATAGAGCAGATTAATGCAGTGTTTCTCATGGTGTGGTCCAAAGAAGCCCTCTAGTAGAATCATGAAAGTGTTTGATAAAATTGAGGAATTGTGGGTTCCACCCGAGACTTATGAAATCAGAATCTCTGGGGAAGCTCCAAGGATCCATTTTTAAGAAACTCCCTAGGTAATTCTGATGCAGACTCAATTTTTCGCCCCTCCTGTTAATACCTAGCAGTTCTCTGTTCTCTCTTGCCAGTGCTAGAGAGTATTGCTACTATTTTCAGTGGCTGCATTTATGTTATTTATTCCTGTAAAAATGCACTCAATGACTCCTTCAAAGTGTTCCTGACTCATTGTTTATCATTCTTGTGTTTAACCACCTTCACCCATGGAGCAGATTGACTATGCAGCTCATCCTGAGGATAACATTGCTGGATAAGACCTGGGTAGTATCATCCTCTTCCTCCTGAGGACATTGTCTAGTTATGGAGTGTGGAGGGTGAGGCAATAAAATGTGCCCTTGAAGGTGAATGTCCTCAGCAGATGACAGGACTCTTTGAAAACACTCTTAAACCTAAGTAGAATCTGTTGTCTGATATGACGCTAACACGTCGTAGTATTTGCTTAGTCTGTGGAGTGTTTAAGACTGGATGGTGACTGTGATGGCCTCTAAGAAAAAAAAAATAGTACCCAGGAAAAACTGACAAAAAGTTTTTCAAACACCTTAACTTTACAACAGGAGACCTGGTTTTTCCATTTCTCTTAAGGAAGCAATTGAAAAGTCAAGTGATTATAAATGTACAGATTGTACCTATCTAACTTCAAGTGAAGATGGTTGTTAATAGGGTGGGTAGTGTGAGCAATGTGTTTTCTTTAGAATCCCAAATCTGTTTAAAATACCCTAGTCCTTATCCACATGGTAGTTGGCAATAATATTAGCACTTAGTTCATTATTACTGAGCTTAGTGAGGTGATCCATGTAAGGCATTGGAACAGTGCCTGGTGTGTACAAGGGCTCAGAAAGTAAGAGCAATAACTATGGTTTATTGAGCATTTACAATGTGGCAATCTGTTGTGAGATCTTTGCATGAATCATCTCAGCACTTGTCCAGGGTCACAACATGATAAAGCAGCAGAGGGGGGATTTGAACCTAAACACGCTCCTAAACTCTGCCTTATCCTGCCACTTCGTACCTGTGGGTCATTATGTCATCACATTATTACTGAAATACATTTCTGACTTGATGCCTTGTGGCTTGTTTTTACTTGAGTTCATCTTAAAGGGCCAGTTCTCCCTACTCATTCAGTTATGGGGTTTAGCCAGACTTCTGGTGATCATGTAATGATCATAGGAGGAGAAAGCATCAGAGGGAGGAGATAGAAGCCCATTTTTTATGTCAGAAAGGGAGATGGCCTGAAAAAGAGAGGAAGAAACTTCTTGGGAATACTTGGGCAAGTGAGGTGTCTCGCTTTGACTGTTCTACACTTTTGAATTCTCTAGCAATATTAGTCTTATTCTCCATAGGCCTTTTAATGCACACATCACAGGCTATGGAAAAACAATGCCACCTACTATCTATATGATCCAAGGCCAATGCGATAAAGTTGATCTTGATTCCTGCCCCCCACTGCCAGGCAAGCCTCAGTGTGGGCTCCCTGCTCTCCTGGAGGTCTCCCCACTTCCTCCCAGGTTTCTACCAGATGCTGCCTTGGATGGTGACTTTTGCGACTGCGTGAAAGCGCCATCCGAAGTCACCTATGGAGTCAGGTCTGGGTTTCAGGACTAGGCTAGATCTGTCCTAAAATAGTCTCCTGAGCCCTCTGTTCCTCAGTTTCCCCAAATATAATGGAGATCACAGTGGTAAATACCTTTTATGTGTGAATGCAGGAAGGATCTTTACAAAGTACTTAGATCACTTTGTTGTCAAATGGTGATTGTTCTTCAAATATTATCTGGTATCACCTATTTTTCTTTTAATAAATGTTAAGCCATGCAGAGACTAAAGATGGGACTTTGATGGCCTACACCACCTTGCAGAGCCCCTGGAACATAAGTTTCCCAAGTGAATCCATGATGAATAATCTGAAACATACTGGTTTAGTTTGGGGCCAGGCCAACTCATTGAGATTCTGAGGTAAGGAAATGGAGAAAGCTTGTCCTCCTCCTCCCCTTACCCCCACCCCTCTTTAGTGCACCCTCAACATGGTATCAGAAAGCCACTTCTAATCAGAACCCCTTTGTCTCTGCATCTGAGGGCAGCCGAGCTCCCATTTGGAAGGAATCGTTTCTTTTCAAGTGTCCTGTTGCTGAGAACAAGCAGAAATAGGTTCATTCCTGCCAGCAACTGGTGTTTTAGAGTAAACTGCACTTCAGGGATAGCCTTTGAAGTACAGGTGTGTCAGAGTGTCTCTAATTAAGTGTGTTTGCTTTTCTGGGAAAAGGCCAAGGGCAGCTTCGTGTGGCCACTCATGGGCATGAGTGACTCCCCAGGGTTGCTTTGTCCAAGCTTCCTTTAAGCATTGAGACCTCATCTGCTTCTGAGTGTCCTTGTTAGGTTCTTGAGGGCATGTCTGGTAGAAATATTTGGCAAACTCTCATAATGACGTCCCTTCCTTCACCTCTATTGCTCACCTGTCCCCTCTCCAACCACCCCCAAGAAAATGGTACAGAAATTTCTTGCGTTTAAAATCATATCAGTCCAGGCGCCTCCCTGGTGACACAGTGGTTCAAGTCCCAGCACTATCAAGCTATCGCCAGATGCTGCAGCATGATGAGCTCAATCCCAGGCCAGGGAGCTGACCCACATGGGGCAGCAGTCCCCTCCTGCTTCGCCCGCTGCTCCCCTCAGCAGTGTACTTCAGTCAGTCTGCCTGTTCTGCTCCCCACTCTGTCCCTGGTGAATTCTCTCACCCCCTGCACCTCAGGCCTACCCCTGTCTTCTATTCATGAATAAATAAAATTTCTTAAAAAAAAATAAAATCACATCAATCCAGAAGGACCAACACTCCTTTAAGAACTGATGCCTGATGTTCAAGTGGTAGCTACTTCTCCCAGTGATGTTTGTTATGCTAATGAAGCATTTTTCAAGCTCCCCCCTCCAACTTTGGGAGGTGGGGTAATTTATTAGCTTTTACTAGCTCTTTACAAGCTCTTCAAATCACCATTTCCTCATTCCTAGGGTGGGAATAGAAGCCCTCACCTTCCGAGAGTGGAGAGGCAGTCACTGTGCCTGCAGTCTACGCAGCATTTATACACTGCTTAATCCCCAGGACGCCTCCAGGTGGAACATATTGACTCTAATTTGAAGACCCACAAAGTTAAGGTTGAAATAACTTGAATGAGGTCAAAGATCTCGACTCAGTGCCCAGGTCTCTCTTCCCCACTAGATACTCTAGTGTTTCTCTTGTAATAGTGAATTCCAGGCTCCAGTGGAAGAAAAGTTGTTGAATTCATGTTTTCATTGCAGTTCGAGCTGTGACTGAAGCTCAGAGTTATGGACAGGACCACTTCACATGGGCAGGCGGAGGCGTCCTTTCTGCAGAATATCAAGGGCTGGGCATGGATGCTGTTCAAGGGACCCCTCTCCCTCCCTTCCAGTGGCACTGACTGGGGCGCCGAGCCCCTGCCTGAGGCCTTCCCTGCAGAGCCACATGAGCCACAGGCCATATTCAGATTAACTCTAAGGAGAGACTGTAGCTTGATGCTCCAGGGTTATTTCAGGGCTCACTGGTCACCCTAAAGAGGGGCACTAACAATGCATCCTGCTGAGGGTGGTTTCCCAGAGTGGGGTCCCCTTAGACAATGTACAGAAACCTCACACATGTCCACAAGCAGACTTGACACTCTAGGTAACAGGGATTTGGGTCCTGGAAGAACAGTATCACCTTCATTCAATAGTTTGAGTTCTTGATTCAATACAGTCTTCATTCAATCACCAAGCATACCAGTGATCAGATGTGTAAAGATCTCCTCCTTCATAAGCAGGAGGTTATATTCTAGCAGAGGCAATATTAGTGAAACAAGGCAACAAATATACATTGGGCTGTGAGAATGCTTTGGAGGAAGACAGTCCAGGGATAGACATGTGTTACACAGAGGACAAGATCCTCTCTGTGATGGAACTTTTGGAGCTAAGATAAAAATGTAGTTGCTTATTCATGGAATGATCTGGGAATAAACCTTCCAATAGAGTGAACTGCAAGAGTATAAGCCTGAGCTTATGAGGTCAACAGTCTGAAATGTAATTCAATTGGTCCTGGAAAGAACAATTCAGCCCTCAAGGGAACCCATAAATGCCACTGAGGGGAAAGACCCTCAATCTCACACCTTTTACTAGCCCCCTGCCGAGACCATCATTCAGTTCAAGAACATCAAGTTCATTTTATTTCATTAAAACTTGTATAGACAACCTGATGTATTAATATACATATAGATAATGCAATAATTACTAAGTCAGACTAATTAAACTATCCATCTCTTTATATAGTTACCTTTTATTTTTTTGGTCAGAGAGCACCAGAAATTTACTTCTCAGCAAATTTGAAATACACAACACATTCAGTATTTTTAACCATGTGACTGCAAATATGTGTCATTTGACCAGCTCTCCCCATTTGCCTCATCTCCCTGCCTGAGGTTATTACTGTTCTAAACTCTGCTTCTGTGAGTTTGATATTTTTTAGGTTCCACACAGAAGTAAGATCTGCAGTACTTTTCTTTGCATCTGACTTATTTCACTTAGCATAATGTTCTTCAGGTTCAAGTTTTTGCATCTTGTTGCAAATGGCAGAATTTCTGCTTTATGGCTGAATAATATTTCATTGTGTGTGGGCATGTGTGTTTGTGTGTGTTACAGTTTCTTCTTTCATTCACTGATATTCCTTAGGCCATTTCCATAAATTGGCTATTGTGAATGACACTGCAATGAACATGGGGGCACGAGTATCTCATTGATATTCCACTTTCACTTCTTTTAGAGACATGACCGAAAAGGGGATTGCTGAATGACATGTTGACCCTGCTTTCAGTTTTTTTTGGAGAACTTCCATACTGTTTTCCATAATGGCTGTACCAATTTACATTCATGCCAACATTACACAAAGCTTTCCTTTTCTCCACATTCTTACCAATAAATCATTATCTCTTCTCTTTTTTAAAGTAGGGTACTATTTTTTTTTTTAAGATTTATTTATTTATACATACAAGCTGGGTACAGGCCAGACGCGTGGGGCGGCGAGAGGATTCACCAGAGACAGAGTGGGGAGCAGAACAGGCAGATCAGAAATACACTGCTGAGGGGAGCAGCGGGCAAGGCAGGAGAGGTCTGCCACACCATGTGGGATTCTCCCTGGCCGGGCGTCGAACTCACATTGCTGCTGCCCACAGCTCCACAGCGCAGAGCTCAACCGCTGCGCCACCAGGGAGGCCCTAAAGTAGGGTACTATTTTATTGTGGTTTTGATTTGTATTTCCTCACTAATTAGTGATGCTAAGCACCTTTTGCTACATACCGGTTAGCCATTTGTATTTCTTCTTTGGAAAATTATCTATGCAGGCATTTGCCCATTTTTTCATCAGTGAGTTTACTGGCTATTTAGTTGTATGAGTTTCTTATATATTTTGGCTATTACTTCTTATCAGATATGATTTCACAATATTGTCATCCAATCCATTTGTTGAATTTTCATTGTATTGATTACTCCCTTTGCCATGCAGACACTTTCCAACTGAATGAAGGCACACTCATTTATTTTTGCTTTTGTTGTCAGCGCATCAAAGTACAAGGTCATTGACTTTGATTTGTGGGCCAAGCCGAAGGGTTCCACTGAGTTCTCTGGGGTAGAAAAACAGACATCTCCTCTGAAGATCATAGGAAATGTGTGTTTAAATAATAGTAATCACCTTGTGAATGAGCAGAAGGAAGATCCATGAATTCAGTTAATTACTAGTTTGGAATCTTTTCATGTTCCAATATGACTGAGGTTAATAGATTAATTAGAATGTTAGAAAACAGTTTGGGAGAATCATTTTGGTTATTACTTTCAGTCCTGGACTGATGAATACTTGTGCTTATGTTGGGATTTTTAATTCATTGAAGGCTTTGGGGAATAATGGAAAGAAATTATGTGCCTTGAGTTGAACAAATCAGAGTTTGAATTTTGGTTTCATTACTCACCAGCAGTCTGTGCTTGAGCCTGATATTTAACCTCTCAGAGATTTAAAGTTTCCCTGTAAATCCTACTTGATGATACATTTTCAATGTGGCTAAGAGGAAAAGCAATGTATGTACAGCACCTGTCATGTGGTAATTACCTAATTGATGATGCTATCACCCAACAAGCATCTACTCTCTACATTCCTGAAACATGATGTAGCCTCCTTGGATGCATCTTGGGGATGTGAAGGTAAGATAGGCATGATTTCTACCTTCTAGAAGCTTTGCCTGACATGTATAGAAATGTATCCAAGGAGCTAAAATATATCAAGAGAGGAAAAGGTACCATAACACACACACACACACACACACACACACACACACACACACACACACACACTCACAATTACCTCCAATTCTGGTTGGAGGAGTTTCATGGAAGAAGTCTAGGAACTTGACGGGCAGAGATGGTGTGGAAAGTCCTTTTTTTCTTCCAGTTAACTAGAGTGGTCTGAATTAAAGGCTGAGGCTGGAGCTCAGAATGTTTTTAGGAGAAGCAAGCAGAGCTGTCAGGTAGAGCAGATGGACCAAAGCAGGGTCATGAGGTGCCATTCTCAAGGGAGCACCTGATGATGGGGTCCCAGATGCTGCTCAAAGGTGCCTGGACTTTATTCAGTCAAGGAGGGAACCGTGAAAGATTTTTGATGAAGGGAATGAATGCTCTGATAGGACTGGATTTCAGAGCGATTACCCTGGCAACCCTCCGGGGTATACACAGAGCACGGAGACTTAGCGATGGTGGACACACTGCAGTTGTGAAAGAATGACTCACTCATTCTCTGCAGCGCCCAGTGCGCTAAGTGCTAAGACCCTCCTCCCTATTCTAAGAAGCTGGGGCTGTCAGTGACGCCTCCAAGGTCACACAACTAGTAAGCCTTTGCAGACCCGAATCTGCATCTCCGTACTCTGGATCGTTATACCCTCTGGCCTCAAAGGCCGGCGAGGTACCCGGGACACCGGCGTTCTCCCTGAAATCCTTTGCCTGATCTTTCCTGGCCTCCGTTTGCTCATTTATGAAACCAGAGATTTGACTTAGTTTCTGAGACATTTTCTAAGTCTCGGTTTTCAGAATTCTCTATTTTAATGTGCCTGGTCTTTCTGGGCAGTGATAGTGTAATTGTAGGCTGGGGCTGGGGGAAGGTGATGGATGGGAAGGGGTTGGATGAAATGATAGTGCAAAATAAAGACAAAACTCCAAATAAGTTGTTTCTGATTGCCATTTTTTATTCTCAGAGTTTCTCTGGCTCTAACTTAAATCATTTTTTTTAAAGCACAGGTGGTACACATTGAATAAAAGTATATGTTTTCGTGCCCTGAATTGCAGTGACAATGCATGATTTTAAGAATATATAGCTTGATCATTCCCACATTTTGAAGGCCTGTGACAGTTACTACTCAAAGCTCAAACCGGTATCAGTCCACAGTGACCCAGACGGAACCTTAAAAGAAAACTCATTGAAAAGGAGCAAGTCAATACTGAGCGACTCCTTTAAGTCTCATTTCCTTCCGCACTCAGCTACTTGGGACAAAACACTTTTCCTGACTAGTAAACTGTGTTTCTGAAGCAGCTCAATCCAGGCTGTCGCTCCGCCCCTCAGCGAGTTCAGATTTTTCTCTTTATTTCAAGATACGGAGCTCTCCTCCTTGTCTGCAGCAGGAGTCCAGCCCTTGGTGACTTTCCGTTTCCAAGGCAACGGCCCAGCCCCACAAAGCCACCGGCGGCGGCTCGGGCTTGCGGTCGGGGGTGCCCAGCTATCACCGCGAGCTTCACGTTTCCTGGGACCTTCCTGGTGACCTCCTGGGTTTTCGGGGAATCTGCGCTTCACTTCATGCGTGGCTGTCTCTCTGTGGAAGAGCGATAAGGCGAAGCCGATAATTCTAACAGGCTTGACTTGATCTGGCGGCCAATTCTGACTTCTGCTACATTAGACAGTGTGAATGTATTTTCTCTCATTCACGCCCTTCTCCCAGCTCCCAGCCTTTCCATCTAGTCTCCCATCTAGTCTCTTTTCCTTTCTCTCTCTCTCTCTCTCTCTCTCTCTCTCTCTCTCTCTCTCTCTCTCTCTCTCTCTCTCTCTCTCTCTCTCTCTCTCCCCTCCCCCTCCAACCTCTCTCCTTTCTCTCTCTCTCCTCTCTCTCTCCCTATCTGCCTCTCTCTCTAGCCCTCGCCCTCCTCCTCCTCCCCTTCTCTGGCAGTAGCCTTCTTAATGTAGTTTCATGGATTTACAAAGAAAGCCAGGCAAAGGAACACTTCTCACTGGCTGTGGTGGACCATGACCTAGCTGACCATGAACTTGGAAGGGCTTGAAATGATAGCAGTTCTGATCGTCATTGTGCTTTTTGTTAAATTATTGGAACAGTTTGGGCTGATTGAAGCAGGTTTAGAAGGTAAGGGAGCGCTTTTTAGTGACTTGTAAAAATTCTGTTTTGCAATAAAAATTTCTTAAGCGAATGTAAGGAGCACCTGAAATGAAAGCAGGGAAATGTTACCCTGAGGTGGACCTTAAGAGAGACAGGATTTTCAGGGTAGAGAAGATTAATAAAATAAACTTTTTGTAAGTTTCGACAATGTTTTTACAACAAAGAATGTTAGAACTGTGAGAAACACTAACAAAATGTTAGAAACAATACTGAGGAAATTGAGGGCTTCTAACGAGTGTGTATGCTGCTAGTGAAAGTATTTAGTCCATATTGATGTGATATTGTTTCTTCTGTTTTCTTTTATTGTATAAGCAAATTTTATTTGGATATGTTGTGAGATCCACTTTTTTCTTGCTATGCAGATGTGTTCATCAAATAGAATGCACTTACATTTATTTTAATTTCTTATGGTTTAAGATTGGAGCTGAAAAATGGCAAGGTTTTCATACGGTTGTCTAGAGAAGTATTTATAAGGATACCTATTTTGCATCCCAATGGAGAATCTAAGGGAGCAGTCCCCAACTCATAGGACATAGAATCCAAATAGCCAATTGTTTTTCAAATGTTGCTATTTTCCTTCATCAGAAACTCATTCTCCTATTCTCCTTAACAATCATCTTTTCTTAAACAAATAAATAAGATTTGAACTTGCCTTTATCTTTTCCCCAAATAATTGTTTATTTGAGAATCAGAATAAATTAGATGATGATTTTTCTCTTTGCCCAGAGCACATCTGAGAATATGTTATACAGCTAGTTATTGTCTCTGTAAAGTTCTCAGAGCAATTTTTAAAAACATCCCCAAATGATGTTTGATGTTGTGGTGCTTTGATATCGCCCCATATCTTAAAGTGGAGTAAACATGCAAAAATGTTGAAAATGTATTTACCTCCCAAACTAATCCAGGCTCCATAGAATGTTAGCCACATGTGACATAAATAAGGTTGCATTTACAAATAGCAATTACCTAGTAACAGTCAGTGTATCTCTCTGATGTAGGGTATCAGAACCTTAAATTTGTAGCTTCCTGTAGGAGGAGGAAGGGTGGTGAAAAGCAGGATTTTTTAAAGTAATTTTAAAGTAACTTCCATGTCCTCTCTGATGGAAGCCTTTGTAGTTGTAGAGAGGATGCATTCTAAGTCCTAGAAGTGGGGACACTTTAAAATTGACTTTATCTTGTGCATTGTCCTGAAATCAATAACACGGTTTCTCTCTGCTCATTAAATGTGCGTTATTTTACCTGCAAATGAGATTGGGACCTCCCATTTTAATGCTTTTTTTTTTATTCTCCTGGGATGGATGTGAACATGGAATTGTGTTAATACTCCTACTTATGTTGAGGGATTTGTTTTGCCTTGTTTCCTGGCTGATGTGTGGTCATTCTTTAAACTGTTTGATTAAGAGCTTTTACTCTGGATTTTGTGATGAAATTTATTCTACTGTTCGTTTGTTTTAAGAGAATAATACTCATGTTCCCATATGAGAACTGGTATTTCTTTGTCCTAAGGACTTCTGATCTTTAGAGACTATTTATCCTGTTTCTTATTAACTATACTCAGAACTGTATTGATCTGTCCTTTCTTTCTTGTATCGTCTATTTTACAATATCATAACTTTCCAGGTTCACATTATATTCATAGTACAAGGAAAATGTGCTCTCTCATTACTTCAGTATAAATCAGAGCTGATATCCAGTGCTTTTAGAAACTATTTTAAAGAGTAAAATGTTGATTACCACATTAAGAAGGAATTATATTGAGTGTGTAAAAGTTGCTAGAGACAGAGGATGATAGAGCTGTGCATTTTAAGTTTGCATGAGACTTTTCTTTAGAGTGAATACCAGAAAGTCATAGACCTTGAAAACATTATTTAAGTTGGGTGCATACTCTGCTTACTAAAGATCTAAAACATTGTTATAGTTTGTATATATTTTGTATATAGTTTGAATCTATAGCCAATACTGTGTACACCTTAAAGTCACAACTCATTTTTATTTACCGGAAAAGGATAAACAATATTTAATATCAAAATAGCATCTTTATAGATTTTGTGAAGTGCTCAGTAAAACGAACACTGCTATTTCCCTCAGATACTGTTTTCACCCAGGAGTTCCCTTCCTTCCCCAGTTTAAGTGGGGTTAATGTTCTCTTTCACCTTTCTGATTTCTGTTTGCTCAGGTATCCTCTGAAAGAAATTTGAATATTATATAGAATAAATTGAGCCTAGGTTAAAGCCTTAGGAGGATGATTTTGGATTTTTTTCCCTGAACAATTAAAACTTTTCATTTAATCTGCTAAGTGTTGTCACAGTGGTAGCATCCCAAAGGCAGATTTCCTTTTTATTAGTATCCATGCAATGTGTTTATGTTCTCAAGGGCATATGCTTGCATAATGGAGTTACTATCTTGCTTAAAACATGTATAGAATAAATGTAATTCAAAATAAATTGCAACATGTAATATTTGTATTTGTTTGTCTTGGAGAGTTGACATCCCTTTTTTGCAGGAGACAGGGGGTCTTGGGTCTGGGTCTTTCTGCTCCACTCTCAGGGTGACAGCTATAAGTACACAGGTCTATGGCATATTTTTGTAAATAAAAAAATTGCGCTTTTTGGGTGACATTCTTCAATATGAGAAAAGAAAACAGCAGTGGGATTACAGATTCTTACCCCTCCTGCGCTGTTTTCTTGCTTCCTAACCTTGGATAAGCACTTCACATTTCAGTTGTCTGGACTTGACAATCTCCAGGGAATTCTCATTCCAACAACTCTGTTAGTCTCTGGGACAACTGAACTTTAATCATTTATGTAACACATGCCCTTCTTATGAACTAGGTATCAGTGGCCTAGTTAGGAATTGATCAGCACAGCGTAGCTGTTAGACTCATCATTCCTCACCCTCATTCCTCACCTCCATTGAGGGATAATTCATCCCACCTCAGGGAGAGTTTCATTGTATTTCAAGAGAATAGAGAAATGTCCTTTCCAGTAGCTCTAGAATTTGACATTTAGGGCTGCTATTTCAGGCATCCCTGGGATACAGTTTCTCAAAACTTAAAAAGAGTTCCAATAACCAGTAAGTACATCATTCCATAATGTATTAACATTTCAAGGTTTACTTGTTTTTGTTTGATGATTTTTTTTTCCTTTTTGATAATCCAATTAAACTTCAATAAGTTTTCTTTTGAAGAAAAGTAATCTTAACATCAGGTCAGCATGCATTTAAATAACAGTTGTAATCTGACCAAAGTTTTGAGAATAATGTACAACACCAGTGTTTTTAATTCATAGGCTTTTTCAACTTTAT
This sequence comes from Scalopus aquaticus, assembly GCA_004024925.1. Taxonomy (NCBI): domain Eukaryota; kingdom Metazoa; phylum Chordata; class Mammalia; order Eulipotyphla; family Talpidae; genus Scalopus; species Scalopus aquaticus. Next base: position 52,700 of record PVIJ01007441.1, on the reverse strand, counting down.
GAGGAGTTTGGGAAGTTCTAGATTATGCTGGTTTGCAATACACTAAAACCTCACAATAGTAAATTGCCTGTTTCCCAGCTATAAAAATGAAAGTGGTTTTCTGTTAACATATTCCAGGGAGAAATTGAATCAAAATTTTAATGGCCAAGCTATTTCATTATCTCTACATGCAACACTGTTGGGAAAATATCTACTTTCATTCAAATATGTATTAAATCATGCTGAAATAGTTACTGAGTCAAGAGTCTTCCTACTCTGGACTTGCAACCTTACAGACAAAATTTTTTTTTTTAAAGATTTATTTTTTATTTATACATACGAGTTGGGGTACAGGCCAGAGGCGTGGGGCGGCGAGAGGGTTCACCAGAGAGAGAGCAGGGAGCAGAACAGACAGATCAGAAATACACTGCTGAGGGGAGCAGCGGGCGAGGCAGGAGAGGTCTGCCGCACCATGTGGGATTCTCCCCAGCTGGGCGTCCAACTCGCATCGCCGCTGCCAACAGCTCCACAGCGCAGCGCTTAACCGCTGCGCCACCGGGGAGGCCCCTTACAGACAAAATTTTACCAAAAATGCAATCACACAAATCTTGATAAAGATCACTGTTATCGGTAATTAGCTTTGCTCAAAAGACAGAAACAACTGGTAATCTTAGTCCTTTATCGACTATGCCCTTTAGCATTTCTTTTGTAATTATTCAGCTTACTTTACTAGCAGATATCAATAAAAGTATAACATAAGCTTTCTCAAGAGATCTGAACAAGGTATAAGCACAAGAGATTTGAGAATTTGGCCTATGGAGGAAAGTGTGGCTGTGTTTAGTCTTCCTGTGAATTGGGAAAATGGAAAATAGTACTGACTATGTATTTATTCCATGGTTTTTAATGAGGACCAAGGGGCTAGAGATGACTGGAAGTGGGTCGTTGTTTCCATCTCAAAGAGTTTGATTGAAATTCATATAGCATATTTATAAAAAATTCTCCTAGCATTCTGCTTCCCCAAATGCAATGTGAAACCAACATTGACATGTGTATAGACTATCAGAAAAGTCTTCTAAATTGTGAGGCTTAACAAAGACAAAAATAATGGACAGTGAATCTAGAAAACAAACTCACTGCCTGTTTTACCAACTCGGAATATAATAAGGGACACCTTATCCTATACAGCTTTCTTTAGGGTTTTTTACAGTGAAAAATTACTTTATTTCAAGAATCTAATGCTATAAAAGGAGTTAGTAGAAGAAGAGAATTTAGTGTGTTCAGAGATTACGTTCAGAAGATTCAGAGTTACTGCCTTATATTCTAATCACAACTTTTCCCCTTAATAGTCATTAATTTAGGAATATTAGTTGACCTCTATAATCCTTATTTTTGTTCATAAAATGGAATAATATTAATATCTTGCTTTATTGAGAATTACCTATACACAAGGTAAATATTAACTAGCACACTATAATATTAGACTGTATTAAAATGTGAAACATAGTACCATATGCTATTAGTATTAATGCTCATATTAGTGTAGTAGCATCTTATTTTATCTTCAGTATTAAAGATTAATACCTCTGAGATAGGTACTATCGTTCTCAGTTAGAAATGAGAAAATTTAAACCTATAGAGTTTAAGTAAATTCAAGTTTATTAAACCAGTAAGTTATAAAGTTTAATTCAAACTCAGGTCATCAGGTTTTAGATCACACTCTATAATTTTAATTTCCTAGATATTATAGCATGATGGCAATGGCAAGTAATTTGGTGAAGGGAAGAGCATCTTAGGTCAAACAGCCTTCGACTCATTCCACAAACCTTCTTGAACACATTCTCTATGTGAAACACTCACTCTCATCGATACGTTCGTATTATCATACTGATGTACTAGTCTAAAAACAGCATAAGGAATACTATGAGATCTCTGTTGTGTAAATTAGACATAATCTTTTAGTGCAAATTATATTCATATTGAGTACAGTCTGTAGTTGGGTTCTAGAGTAAGAATTCAGAAGAAAGTAAATATATGTGTTCATTCTCGAACTAAGTCCTGTTTACATTATTTGTCTGTGGGTGATAGATGAGACTGTCAAAAGTAGATGGAAGAGAAAAAGGCTAGTGATTTTGGAGAAAGGTAAAAAAATCAGCTTAAGTTGCTACCTTGTAAAGATGAGACCCTTCATCTGAGGGTTGGGGGGAGATCTAGTTAGGGCAACAGGGTGCAAGAGAAGAGAAAGATTATGTTGAGGATTCACCATACAACAGACAGGATGAAAGAAGAGCTACATGTGCCCCTAGAATATCAACCATGCAAGACTGTAGTTGTTATTTCTATTTTTCAGCTGGATAGACTGGAAGTTCAGAGCGATTAATAATGTGTTCAGGGTCACAGGCAAATAAGTGAAGGCATCTGGATCATTTCCAACATCTTTAAGCAATGCCAATCCCCATGACATGCACTTTGTCTACAGAAGATAAATATCGAAAAATACGATATGACAAATAGCAGTAAAAGCCAAAGGTAATATAAACCCCCCTTCTACAGACTCTGACTATAAAAATAAGAAAATAGTTGTTATTTTAACTGACTGTTTATACATTTAATTTTATGTAGAAACAGTCTGTTTAAAAGCAAGCTGTAAAAATACACCAGAGAGAGAAAGAGAGAGAGGAAAGGGGTGGGGGGGAGGGAGGGAAAGAGAGAGAGAGAGAAGGAAGCAGTATCTAAAATTCACGTCTAGTTGTGACTTATCAAAGTCTTAGAGAATGGAGCATCCTTCAGAAATGACAGTTCCAAGTTGATCATTCACTGAATGATCAGAGAGAGGCACTGACTTACCAAATGAGATGGTTTTGTTGTTTTCACTTTTATTTGCTTTTATTTTATGCTGTCCGTATTCTGGGATAAACGTTTTTGCTTGTTTGGTTTCTTCCGGGGTATTTTGTTCTTCTCTGCAGTCTCCTCCTGGTATAGGAACCATCTGCTCCTTTTCAGTGAGGACCATGGCAATATGCAGGGAGAGCTCACAGGTGGGTTCATCCAACCGTGAGCTCTGTAAATTCTGTGGCCCTCATGAAGGCTTGGTTCACCCCAGTGTGCGCAATGAACAGAGAATCTGCACCCAAACCCTTAAGGTCAGCATTGCTGTCTGCATTTTTAAGGGTGTGCAATAAATTCCAGCACTAGGGGCCTTCATGGTGGCCTAAGGGTTGAGTCTTAGCACTGTCAGTGCTGCGACCTGAGTTCGATCCCCAGCCAGGGAGCTTCCCACATGGTACAGCAGACCTCTCCTGTCTCCTCACTGTTCCCCTCAGCAGTGTATTTCAGTAGATGTACCTGTTCTGCTCCCCACTCTGTCTCTGGGGAATCCACCCCACACCTCTGGCTTTCACACTAGTTCTATTACATGCATGCGCGCGCACGCACGCACACACACACACACACACACACACACACACACACTCAAAATCCAGCACTCATTGTGGACAACTGACCCTGTGTCTGGCCCCACTTCTAGGCCCGGGTGTGCCTGCTGGTTCCACCCTTGTCACGACAATGCACATGGTCCTTGTGTAGAACAACCTCCTTCAGTACCAGTAGCCTTGTGGATGCGCATACCCTTGATGGTCTGGGAAGTTTCTTGAGTGTTCTGAAAATGAACACTCAGATTTAAACTTCTTGATTTATAGGACTTTAGTTGGCTTTTCAGGGTCATATGAGTAGCAAACCATTTTCAGAGGTCACCCAAGGCAGCTCATGGGCAGGACTGAATGGCATGTGCTTCACAGAATTCTTCTCTAGAGAAAAAAAGCTAATGGGTTATGCTCAGAAAACAAACCTCAAGCATAACCTAAGTTCCACAAAACTCAGAAAATAAACCTGAAGCATAATCTAAGTTCCACAAAACATTTATCCAAGGTATCCAAGGTATCTTCTAGGTTGTTCTGATAGTGGATCAAGTATTCTAAGACATGGTAAGTTGGTAAGATGCTTTTTCAACTGGCATTATCATCAGAGATAGGTGCTACAAGAAGAATCCTTCAGTTGAAGGAATTGGCCAGAAATTGAGGTGTTTTCCATCTCGATGACTTATCTAAATATGACAATGGTAGAGAGTCATTACCTGACACCTGACAATCAACATTGGCCTAGAGGATGAATTTCTGGAACGCTCAGCTTTAATATCCAATGCTTATAAATTTAAATACAACAAAGTTATCCTAGTGGCTCTTCACCCTGATTGCTAAAAACTGGAAGCTAAATGCTTTACCTCATTCACTGTCTGCACCATCCCACCTCTCTGCTTAAACTCCACCCCTATCTTCTAGAATGCTGGGAGTAATTCTTTGAGAAGCATTTGAATAGGTCAAGAGATTCACCAAGACTCATCATCATCTTACTGCTGGAGCAACACCACCTGTGTGTTTCTGTGTGTGAGTGTGTGTGAGAGAGCGAGAGCAAGAGAGAGAGAGAGACAGACAGACAGACAGACAGACAGAGACAGAGAAACAGAGAACTAGGGTGTAGGCCTAGAGGTGTGGTGTGGGGAGGTGGGAGAGGATTCACCAGAGACAGAGTGGGCAGCAGAACAGGCGGATCTACTGAAGTACACCGCTGAGGGGAGCAGCGGGTGAGGCAGGAGAGGTCTGCTGCGCCATGTGGGAATCTCCCCTGGCCGGTGATTGAACTCAGGCCACAGCAATGACAGTGCTGAGACTTAACCCTAGGCCACCAAGGAGGCCTAGGGGTGTTTCAGTTCTTACAGAGTCCATAGAACATAGACACTGGGAATAGAATCTAAAACCAAAGTAATCGGCCTTAATACTTACCTGCCAACTCCAGTACACATTAGCTGTGTGTCCTGTATCAGCATCACAACCTTCTGTACCTGAGTTTGTTTCTGTCTTAACTGGGTCTAATCGTAGCACCTCCCTCTCCTTTTCTGTGTGACTGGTTATGATTTAGTATTTCTTGGGCTTAGAGTTGTGTCTAGGATATAATGAATGATTTATGTGTGCTGGCATAATGGCCAGGTACCATCTTTCTTTCCAAAGGCAGGAGGGCACCGCTCAATATCTGAAGCCCGAGCGGCAGCCATGTCTGGCTGAGCCAATGAGAGCTGCGCTGGGCGGGGACAGTCGTTCTGAGCACAAGGCTGCAGCTGTTCCGCGGCAGGAATTACGCTCTTCCCACGCTGTGCTGTCACTAATAGGGAACTGTTATTGATCGATTGAATTCTGTTTAAAATTCGCCCGGGTGCTACTTGCTACTATAATCAAAGAACATTCATTTCATTTTTTGAAACCACAGCAAAGGAACTTTTTTATTTCCATTTCCGACTGTTTAGACATTTATTGAGCAACTCCCAAGTGCCAGCCGCTGTTCTAGACACTGAGGGTGCAGCTGCAGGGGAGAGACACAAACCTAATGGTTACAAGCTCCTCAGCTAAGTTTGAGCTACTATAAATGCTACCGGAAATGTGCAGGAGACAGAATCATCGTAGCAGAATTCATTCTTCATTCATTCTTCATTTATTCTGCTATGCCCCACACTTTGTTCTAGGCACATTAATGAGCACAAACCAAGGTCCTTGTGGATTTAATCTATTAGCGGAAAAGCAAGACAAGAAAGATACATAAAGAGAGGAATACTTAACCCGATATTTAATAGAAACAAACAAAATAAACAGCACAAAATGGCACATCATCTGGGGCGCTATTCGTGACAGTGTGGTCAGAGAAAGCCTTTCTGGATTTTTTTTTTCAAGATTTATTTTTCATTTATACATACAAGCTTGGGTGCAGGTCAGAGGCGTGGGGCGGCGAGAGGGCTCACCAGAGACAGAGTGGGGAGCAGAACAGGCAGATCAGAAGTACACTGCTGAGGGGAGCAGCGGGCGAGGCAGGAGAGGTCTTCCGCGCCATGTGGGTATCTCCCCGGCCAGGCGTCGAACTCGCGTCGCCGCTGCCGACAGCTCCACAGCGCAGTGCTTAACCGCTGCGCCACCAGGAAGGCCGGAGAAAGCCTTTCTGAAGAGCCGCCTTTCTGTAACTCTTTGGAAGAACTGAGTGTGATAGACACAGTAGAGTCTGTGACAAGAGGGCCCCAGGCAAGGGGATAAGCAACCACCAGAAGCTGCGGCTGGAAGAGTGTTCTGTGTTCAGGGGGCCCGGTGTGATGGTGGGGCTGGAGCCGAGTGAACTAGTGAGCTTGGGGGAGCCACGGAGGTTGGCCAAGGTCATAGCATGAGGGGCCTGCACAGATTTGGCTTTAGTCTTTGCTTCCTGGGAAGGCCCAGAAGGATCAGAATAGAGAGGCTCCTCCAGACCCCAATTCCAGTGTCTGGTCTGGTCCTGATACCTGTTTGCACACCACATCTGCCTGCCCCGATTCCAATGTGGGACCTGACTTCCAACATCTCATTGTCCTGCCCCAGCTTCCTGTGAGGATATAGATTCATTAGCTTCTGTCAGAGCTCCCTTTTCTGGAGAAAAACTGCCTGGACTCGTCACGAGCGTCTCGCACATGCGCCCAGGGTAAATATTCATTCCTCTTTATGAAACGAGATTTGCTCTTTCTCCTGCCACATGGGGTGGTCCAGTCTTCATTTTCCTTACATGGTTGCTTCAAGATCCTGCAACATATACCCGATTCTTAACTGCATCTTTCAGACCAATGTAAATTGTCTTAATAAAATTCAACCAGGTGGTGGCATTATGGGTTAAGTCTCAGCACTATGAAGCTATCAGCAGCCACCATAGCGCAAGTTCGATCCTCTGCCAGGGTGCTGACCCACATGGCACAGCAGACCTCTCCTGTCTCACCCGCTGCTCCCTTCAGCAGTGTATTTCCGTCAATCTGCCTGTTCTGCTCCCCACTCTGTCTCTGGTGAATCCTCTCACCACCCCACAACTTTGGCCTACACCCCAGTTCTTATATGCATAAATAAATAAATCTTAAAAAAATTCAACTAAAAAAGACATTTTTAAAAATCCAACAGTATCCTTGAGCACCCACTGTAATGAGACTATTATGACTGTGGAGGCAAAAAGCCAAACTTCCCAAAAAGGGAAGTCCTGCTGTTTTCCTGTGAGTAATACTTCCTCCACCACATATTAGCTTCAAAGATAAATATTCAAATTGAATCTATTCTAAATTGAGGGGTGAATGATACATTTAAATATCCCAGATATTTGTACTAATGCTTTTTTTTTTTTTTTTTGGAACTAGTGAGAATTCTAGAGACTGTAGTCCAACCTCTTCATTTAATGAGTAAATTGAGGCCTAGGAAGGTTAATTGAATTGTTGGAAATGACAAGACTAATTGGTCGCATTAGATACCATAATAATTACAGCATCTACAACAGAGTGATGAATTATATTCTAGGTGGGAAGGTAATAATTTTACTTATTTGCAGTAGCATTTTTTTAAAAAAAAACCTCTAAGAATAATTGTATTAGCCATAATTAGAGGGATTCTGGCTCTTTATTTATTTATGAATATATTATGAACATTCTTTCATCATTGTGTTATTTTTTAGTCTTTGTTGGCTTATGCCCAGGAAGATTGGGGTGGGGGTCCCCTGCAGAGGCAGAAACAGGCTTCCTGGTGAGATATGTGAAACTGGGACAGCCCAGCCTAGCTGTGATGAGAGACCATCTTGGGCTCATCAGGAAGTAAGACACCTAAGTCTCACCCTCAGGTGTCCACCCAGATCAAAATCAAGTGCATGGTGCCCAGGTAGACATCAGTTGGATATAAGAGTGGGGTCCCAATCGGGAAGGCTCAGTGTTGGGGAACAAGAAAAATGCATCAGATGCTAATAGCACCAATACCACCTCCAGGCAGTTTCTCTGAATTATGCTTGTTGACAACATTTTTTTATAAACTAGTTATGATTGAAGATTTAATCATTGAAAATGTGTGTATGTTCCAGAAGTTCGGATCCCTTGATTGCTGCTCTAGAAGAGTCATCTTGATCAGAGCAGAGAATCCCTCCTGGATGATGTTAAGGAGGGCAGAGAACAGGGGTATAGATGTTGGCACATTCAAAAAGAAAGTTGGGAGAGAGTATGTGTGACTGCTTTCTCCTCAGTTCATCTGAAGATGGTGAGGGGAAAATCATGTGTGGGGATGGGAGAAGAATAATTGGCTGTGTTAGGTAGAGAGAAAGTACAGTATAGTCTTTGTAAAGTTGGGGGAAGTGAATTTACTGCGCAAATGTGAGAAGGTTGCCGGGCAGTGTTTAGTGCCCTTTTGAGATCCATGGTCATAATTTTCATGGGAGATTCTTCTGGACTTCGGTAAAATAAATTCTTTCTTGGGTACATTACTGAAAGATCACTCTTTCCAGACACATTCAAAGATAGCGATATAATTGAGTAGCAAATGGGCCTCCCAGATGGCGCAGTGGTTAAGCGCTGTGCTGTGGAGCTGTCAGCAGCAGCGATATGGGTTCGACGCCCTGCCACGGAGATTCCCACATGGCGCAGCAGACCTCTCCTGCCTTGCCCGCTGCCCCTCTCAGCAGTGTATTTCCATAGATCTGCCTGTTCTGCTCCCCACTCTGTCTCTGGTGAACCTTCTTGCTTCCCCATGCCTCTGGCCTGTGCCCCAGCTTGCATGCATAAATAAATAAATCTTTTAAAAAAATAATTGGGTAGCAAATGGGAGGATGGAAAAAAATAGCAAGGAATTTAGAGGGAAGATGCTTAATATAACCTCTAGATATGCTAACAACAGATATGGCAGCTCAGACTATGAAGGTACAACCACAGAAGATTTAAATTGAACCAGTGGGAAATTGTGTCCTCCAGTTACATGATAGAGGCCAGCGAATAGAAATTACATTTCTCGATCGTGTCTCCATAACATAAATCAAAATAACTGGTAAAATTGCTCAGTGAGGAGATCCAACAGAGTGTTTACAAATGCTAGTTAATTTTAGAGTAAAAGTGCTTGAGGAAATATTTTCAGACACCACCCCCACCCCCAAACAATGGATGAAGTCCTTGAAGTCGTAGATGTGCTTCAGAAATGGAGTAAAATTCAAATATACTGAAAGGAATTTTAACATGAATTCTGAGTTCATATGATTTTTTTAAATGGGATATATTTATACTTCTCTTGTGTATACAACTTTTAGACACCAATTTATTGGTTTTGAAAGTGTCATCAACGCCTACTTTCCAACATGTGTGGTCAATGGCTATTAAAATCATTGAGGCAATGTATTTTTGTATGTTCAAGTCTATCTACTCTTGTTGGCAAACATACAGTAGCCTTATGGGTGAACAGATGTACACACTTCACACACACATACCCTAAGAACATAACCTCTGAAGTCTTTCAGTTAATATGTATTGAACTCATTGAAGAACTCCAAGTCTTGATTCTTTCGTACCTGTGACGATATCTTGTGGGGGGGGGTTATACTTAACCATATGTTCAAGTACAATTAACCTTTGTACAAGTACAAAGGAGAGGAGTACAATGAAGAAGAGCACTAGGCAGAGAATGAAGTTTGATGATGGGCTGAAGTGCAATAGTTTTGCCTCTAGAATAAAAATCCAATTGCAATTCCTGACCTGATTAGAGGTTTGCTTTAAGTCAACTTACCTAAACTTCCTGATCTACTGTTTCTTCTATAAAATCCTCAACTGGATCTAGTTAAGACTACTGCCTATAAAGGATACATATTGAATAGGCAAAGTGCTTAGTAGGGCTAGTTCTAGTCCTACTTTTGTCCTTCTGCCCCAGGGCCTGGATCTGCCTTCTTCAGCTGGAGGTGCCCAGTCTGTGGCTTCCATCTGTCTCTTCTTGATTTGACCTGCTGCCTCCCCTACTGTGTGGGTTCCTCCTGCCCCTGACTGGTTCCAACTCCCTTGGCCAGGCTTCAATTCTGAGTTAATTCAATTTGACCAAGAGCCCAATTTCATCTGTGTGTTGGGAAGTCTCCCATTTATCCAGCATAAGTCAGATGAGAGAGGCAAATGCTACTGTGTTGAAAGACGATTTAGGACACCCCTCTTAAGTTAAAAGAACAAGTTTTAAAGCAGTCTACAGAATAACAATCCCATTTTTAAAATACAAAGGAGCCCTCCCTAGTGGCACAGTGGGTTAAGCGCTGCACTGTGGAACTGTTGGTAGCAGCGATGCGAGTTCGACGCCTGGCCGGGGAGCTTCCCACATGGCACAGCAGACCTCTCCTGCCCCGCCCGCTGCTCCCCTCAGCAGTGTATTTCCATCAATCTGCCTGTTCTGCTCCCCACTCTGTCTCTGGTGAACCCTCTCACTGCCCCATGCCTCTGGCTTGTACCCTAGCTTGTATGCATAAATAAATAACTCTAAAAAAAAATGCAATGAGCTGGAGGGGAGACTGAACATCACATTTTTAACTTCTTGAGAATAAAAACTATCCATTGCTGATGTGTATTTGTTCAACTTCTTTTAGAAGTTAATTTATTTTATCAAGGTTAGAGGTTAATTTTACAAGGAAATGAGTGTCACGTGAAATGTGTAGAGTGTGTTTTTTCCCCAAGAGAAACAATGCCCTATGAGACATAGTCATTTATCAACTTAAAATGAAAAAATATTTTTTGAATGCAGAAAGCATATTTAAAATTGAGGAGATGTGTGCTTTTTTTTTTTTAATCTTTAAAACTAAGATAATTCAGAGGCAACATCTTGGAACAAACGAGAGATCTTCATACTTTAAGGTCACTTGTCAATGACAAATCAGACTGTTTCTGCAATGTTTGTTAAAGAGCCATCGCCAAAAATATTACATTGTCAATGACATTATCAGGGGTTCCAGATATTGGTATTATACCTAAGAGCCTCACATCCCTAAAAAAGGAACTCATATTCTACACTTTTTATAAGGGTCTGTAGTTTTACGACTCTCAGGAATAAACCATTCAATGATGGGCTTTGCTTCACTTCCTCTGAAAGGGAAAATTGGACTGGGTGTGTGATAGTTGAGAAGGGTGGGGCGGGGAGGAGAGAGAAGAGAGGAGCTTCTGCTTCTTGACAATTTGAGTTTCCCTTGCTTCTGAGCCTTAGTCATTTTCTCTCAAACAGCAGTTTGCTTACATCTGACTGGGCACCATTCATGTGAAAACTTAGGGAAGAATTATTTCGTATGGGGAACAGATTAAGGGGAAGGGAGTGATAGAAGCTTCACGAAGTACAAGGAAGCGTTTAAGACTAGTTCAAAGATTCCATTAACTGGCTCCCAGCGAGGAATTCTAAGTGGTTCTCAGACTTTTTTTCCCTTTCAAAAGTACTTTATAAAATTGGGACCCAGACGTGATCCTCATGCTTTGTCTTTTTCATTGCTAAGTAGATTTTCTCTTAAGTAATGAGTATGAAGAAGACTAGCTTGACTTTGATTCAAATTGGTTTAATTGGAGTAGAAAAATATCTCTACTTTGAAACTCTAGACTGTGATCTTGAAATACAGTGTAGGGTCTGCACATCGACAGAAATTAAGTCCTGAAACAACTCCCTCGAAATGTGAACATTGCAAAAAGAAAACAGTGTTGGGCTCCAATAGTTCTTGTGTTTTTATGCAGACTTGGTCTCTAGCTAGTTAGCTGATCTTAATTTTCTTGCTCATACAGGTGGGCATATTTCCACCCTCATAGCATTCTCGTGAAGAATAATGAGCTAATCTAAGAACAATGTCAAGGGCAGTAGCTGGCAGAGGTCAGTCACTCCAGCAATAATTTTTACACATTGTGTCACAGCTGAGCAGAAGGCCAGCAGCACGCACTCTGGAGTCTCGTGGCTAAGTCTGAGCCGTAGGCTGAGCACAAACCCACTTTTTCATCTTGCACGCCACACTGTCCCTTCTCGCCCTCAGTCTCCTCATCAGTAACTAGAAGATAATAATGTTTTTGCTTCTCCATAGTTTTCAGCATAAATGAGTTAAAATATAAAGCACCTATAGTGCCTGGTCCAAAGGAAGCACTTCGAAAACCTTTGCTCTTGTTATTTTTTTAAGATTTATTTATTTATGCATACAAGCTGGAGTACAGTCCAGAGGCATGGGGCGGCGAGAGGGTTCACCAGAGACAGAGCAGGGAGCAGAACAGGCAGATCGACCAAAATACACTGCTGAGGGGAGCAGCGGGCGAGGCAGGAGAGGTCTGCTGCGCCATGTGGGAATCTCCCCGGCCGGGCGTTGAACTCGCGTTGCCACTGCCCACAGCTCCAAAGCACAGCACTTAACCACTGTGCCACCAGGGAGGCCCCTGCTCTTATTGTTTTTGATAGTAATTGATTCCTTTTCAAGTCTAGCTTAAGTGCTCAGTCTCTTTGCTCTTCTTGTTTTGAAAAATTCGTTTTGTAATGGTAATAGTGGCATCTTTGGTTTTACTTTGTTTTGCGCCCATGTGTGGTAAAAGTGTCATAGGGGGGCCTCCCCGGTGGCGCAGCGGTTAAGCGCTGGGCTGTGGAGCTGTCGGCAGCAGCGACGCGAGTTCGACGCCCTGCTGGGGAGAATCCCACATGGTGCGGCAGACCTCTCCTGCCTTGCCCGCTGCTCCCCTCAGCAGTGTATTTCTGATCTGCCTGCTCTGCTCCCCACTCTGTCTCTGGTGGACCCTCTCGCCGCCCCATGCCTCTGGCCTGTACCCCAGCTTGTATGCATAAATTAAAAAAAAAAAAATCTTTAAAAAAAAAAAAAGTGTCATAGGGAAATAACCAGGTGACAGGTACATTATCACTTGCAGGGAGTACCTGTGCCATGTGCCAGTGCTGAGTTCACTGCTCCCGTGGGCTAGTCATCTACAGATGCCCACATACCTCTGGCAACATGGAAGACCTTGGAGGGCTATGGCTGCGTCAACAGACCCAGGTTCTTGGAGCCAAACATCTTACCCCCACACCAGGAATATCCTTATTGCTGTTCAGACAGAAGAGTTTCTAACTCATGCTTATGTGCCAAACAGCAATACTTGGTGTAGATAACCAGCCAAAGCAATGGGTAGGAGTAGCTGGACAAATGACCTTGAAGTAACCTTTATATAGCAAAATCGAATTTGTGCTGAAAATTTCTTTCTCTGTGTGTGTGTATCACATTATCTACACCCACTCGCCCCCACAAAGATAAATGTATCTATATTACTATCATATACTATTTATCAGATTTACCAATAACAAAAGCACAAAAGGAGAGGAAGAAGGTGGTAGAAATTAAGTAACATAGTATGGACGCTTGTTAGTCTTCACATTGGTTGCAAAACCTTCCAAAGTCAGTCACCTAGATGCCTTTACAAAACAGATTTGAGAGAGGGTCCTAAGCAGAATGGAAGAGTAGAAAACTGTTGAGTACTAGGTCCCGCCACACATCTGCTGGGGCAAGTCTCTGGTAGGAATTTTGAGAAGTTAACTTGCCTGAGCCCCAGGTTCTTCATCTGTCACATGGAGATAATAATTCTGTCTTGGGGAATGGTTATGATAATTAAGTGAGCTAATATCTACCAGGCACTGAGACTAATAGCTGGCCTTACATAACCATGTTACTGTTTTAGTATTGTAAATATTCATCAGACATTACATGGATATAATCTCACTTTTATCTTAATTTAGCAATTGTAAGGGATGTGAAATTTTGCTGAGTATTTATTTCCTTGTATTTAGAAGCACATTCTAAAAACTATGCATAGTATGGTTAGCATTATTATAACAATATTACCTTGATTCATATAAATGATACTTTTTTTCCCCCAAAATAATGCAAACTCATAAAATTCCAGGCAATGCAGAATTCTATGATATAAAAACTTGGGCCTACCTATTCCTCTCTCTTCTCTTATTTCCTGTCGCAGACTACTATTGGAAATTGTGATTTCTAAAGTGTTTTCAGCAGAGTTGAAAGGTCAGACAAGAAAAGACATCCATGGTCTGAACTTCTGGGAACACTATGTCCCAATCCCCTCGAAGCAATTCGAACTATCCTTGGATATATTAGAAGTGTTGAAAATTTTTGTAAACAACCCAGTCTTTTATTGACCCCTCAACAATGCTTGACACCTATTTAACCCCAGCAGAATACAATTGGGAACTGCATTCAATTATAGTCAGCATAAAAAAGAGCAAAGGGCGTGGAGATCTGGATCCAAAAGGTCTGGATTTGAATCCGAGTGTTCTCCCTTAGGGAATCTGTATTATGTTTGCTTCCTTCTAAATTTCTTCAAGTTTTCTTGTCAACAAAATAGAATAATATTTTATCCTCAAAGATTCATTGTGAAAATTAAATAGCAGATGAAAGGCAGAAACATATGTCACGAATGTTACTTCTCTTCCTCTCCAATGAATGGAAAGAAATTTGCAGAGAGGAGTCGAGAGGCATCAGCCATCCCTAGGGAAGTGTCTTGCAAATTGTTCATTGAGGAGAAATGTTCCTGGTGGTGACTGGAAAGAGAATGGCAGATGCCTCACTCTGAGACTTCCTTGTCAGAGAAAAGGCTTCCAGGGACTTAATCTCAGGCTTATACTATATTTACCCCCAAACATCAGAGCTCCTCTCCCCCAGTTTGTAATTTCCAGGGCATACAAATGAGCGTTTGGGGGTACCATTTTTCACATAATATGCACAAGTCTTGTTAATTTCCACCTGCTCGATCAATTACTGTGTCATTGTAGGAGGCCTCGGTGTCCTTATCACAGGCAGCCATTCAGAGGAGCATTTTATTTTCATCATAAAATGCACATACAGTGTCATCCAACCAAACATTCTAAATCCAAATGTTTTGACTTTTCTCTGCCTGTTTTAAGTTGAGCACTTGGAGGATGGCTTTCAAACTAGACAAAATAGAGAGAGATAAGGAGCAAAGAAAGGTATGCACGGTGAGTGGAGGGCAAGAAAAAGCCCCTGTACATGGGCGATTAATGAAAGGAAGCCGAATTGGCGGAAGGACAAAAATGGATGGAAGAACACAGACTCTGGGTACCCAAGACACTTTCGTTTCCGGTTTATCATTTCTTCCCATCAGCACTTTGAAAGCTGCAGTCGTCTTGGCGTGGTTGGAAGAAGCCAGCTCACGCGCAGCCCTGGATGGGGCCGCAACGGCCCACTCTGGTTGTTTGTTTACTTTGGAGGCTGTAGTTTCTTTCTTTCTACCAAAAAATTGTACTTGCCTAGATGCTTTGTTCTCTGACCAAAAGAAAATTAAGATTACGTAGAAATTTCTCTATTATTCAAATTGACTGGGAACATAGAGTGATGGGGGCTCTCTCTGAACTGAGGTGCTGAGCGAATCTTTATTTATAAAGATGGTCAATGTGTGAGTTGACAGGATTTGGAGTGGGAAATATTTAAAATGCTGGAAAAAGTCAACTGTTTTTCAGCAACCTCCGAGGCCTTTAGACACTATTTAAATAATGCATGTAATTAAAAATTATTTTAATCTATTCATTAAAAGTAGGATTATGGAGAGTGCCAAATATACTTGACTTTGTTATCTTAGCTTGATTTTATTTAATTTATAAATAGATGCTAATGAATCAACCGGGACCATAGCAAGGCTGTTTTTATACCTTTGTGTGTGTTTGAAAGGAAAAACATAACAAAATGTGGTATCAAAGAAAGAAGTCAGGGTTGAAGGCACTGAGGGAGGCATCAAGAAGACTGGCGTTTGACCCCAAGTATTCTCACTGGGTGTCTGATGTGGGCCGAGAGCTAGAACAGATGCTATTAGTTCCTGGCAGTTATCTTAACCCCTTTTCCTTTCCCTGATGGGTATTCCCAACGCCCAGCTTGGACATTTGCTAAGGGTTCACCCCTGAGCTCAATAGTGAATCACTCCTAGGTGAGGGCAGCCACAGAGCATGGACATTACACACACACACACACACACACACACACACACACACACACACACGGATGTATGCAAGTCCCACTCCCCTGCTTCAAAACAGGGCAGACTCCTCTATTTTCCCAAGCTCTCTGTGGATTAGATTAAAATTAGACTGTCCCAGAAACATCTTCTCCCCTCCCATGTTTCTTTCTTGCTTCCTGCATCTCACTTCCAGTTTCCCTTGAAGTTCTCCCTCCATAAGACATGCGCACAGAGACTATGCCTCAAGTTCTGAATCCAAGGTGCACAGCCTCAGACAAGAGGCTTGACTAGTTCCTTTTCCCGGAATAATATCCACAGAATGAGAAGTGCCCATCTCATCACCAGCCCAAAGTTCAGTAAATGTGGTCACTCCAGATCTCGTTGCCTTTTGCTGTCAATGTTACAGTTGCTTGAATTAGAAGGTGATGTGTTGAGCTATTAAACTATTTTTTAAGGTTAAATAACAAAGGGTAGAATACAGATTTCAGAGCTGTCTGTTTAATAATACCCACAGTGAATAATTTAGCATGTGTTTTCATTACCATTAACCTTCATTAAATTGATTTTGCTGCCTATACTTAGACTCAAGATATATTTATTTTTTTTACATGAGTTAGTCCAGACTAGTTCACATGTATAGTTACTTCTCCTTAGAGAAGGACATTACAGAGATACTCAAATGTGATACAAAGAAGGATTTACAAAGGCAAATGAACGTGGTTCCAGATATAGCAAAGAAAAATGACATATTCCTTTAAAACAATGAAAGGTCAATTCATAGAGAGGTATGAGAAAAAGAAATGTAAATGAATGAGTGGATTGTTGAGTGACTAGAAAAGTACAATAACTTTACTGAAGGATAATTTGTATCTTTCCAAATTGACCCATTTTAATTATACAATTCAGTGAATTTTAGTAAATATACTAACTTGCAGAACCATCATACTTAACTGGTTTTAGAACATTCCATTCTCCCCATAAGATTCCTCGAGTCTATTTAGAGTTAATCTCTACTCCTTCCCCAGTTTCACACTACCATTAATTTATATTTTGTTCTTATAGATTTTCCTTTTCTGGACATTTCATGCAGATGTGTTCACACAATACATGGCCTGTTGAAGCTGGATTTTTTATTTAGTGTTTGAGATCTGCTGATGTAGCATATGTCAATAATTTACTTTTCATTGCTCTATAATATTCCATTATGTAGATAAACAACAACTTGTTTAATTACTCATTTTTTGATGGAAAATTTTGATTGTTTTCACTTTGGAGTATTTTATGGAGAGTAGATGTACTTTAACAGGTGAATATGAGCTAACAATGGAAGAAATGCTATGAGGAAAGAATGGAGATGAAAAGTTTGGGTTGTACTCAAGGAGTATCTAACATTTAGCAAAAGCAAAGAGCTTCACAGAGGATATGAAAAACAACTAAAACAACACAATTTGCCAATGTTCATTGAAAGCAATACATTTCTTGTAGTATCTTCTACCTAGAAAATATTTCATGCTGAAAATATTTGAGACACTGGGTAACATAGGCCCCTCTGAGAAAATAGCAAGACTCTTTACTTTACTGTTTCTGAGACATTCAGCAGTACATACCAATTTTCAAAATACATTTTCGAACACCTAAATTTTATTTAATCTGGGAATTGACACAAAGCTTTTTTCATTAATTAACACTGTTAATGATTCATCACTCTAATGTTCTTTGGACAGATGTTGATTACTGTGTATAAAATAAGTAAATAGCAGTCTTTGCCTGGAAGTTTAGAACAGGAAATTGTGAAAAAATTACTCTTATAAAGCATGATGTTGTCATTTCTAAAATTAATATAATATAACTTTGATTGCTTACCAACCTTTAATCTGTACTTCAGTCAGGAAAATTTTCATTATGTTAATAATCCACATTTTTAAAAGATGATGACATTACTCAATCCCTTTCCTTCAAGTTGCTGTTTGACAAACTGTTGGTCATATGTCATTAATGGGTTGAACAATCACTTCTGTGGATTATTACTGTTTTTAATGAAATAGAAACATTTTCACAATGCATCTCATAGGGTTAAGATAAGCATTCTTTGCTAAAATGTTTGTTTCCACTGTGTGTATGTGTGGTGTGTGAGTGTTTACCCAACGTGTGACTAGTGGGTTACAATTCAACAAAAATAAAAGCATTGCTCTAAATTATGGCTTTCCAAAGTTTGAGAGGCGTTGACTGCAAGTGCAAGATATTGTTAAAAAGTGGTACATGGGGAAGATTTCCTGACACAGTATCAGGAGGGAGATCTGTCTACCCTCCCTAATTTTGGTCCAATCTTTTAATTATAGAAATGAGAATGGTTCCTTTCACTACCAGTCTTTAACACATCAGAAACACTTGTTCAGCTCTCTTCTTTGAAAAGAGATACCCAGCTTGAGCTTAGACCTACAACTTGAAAACAAAAATGTTTCATTATATTTGTAGTTACCTCTTAATGGCAAATGATCCTTATTTGCAATTTAGTAACAATATCACCTTTCTTTTAAAATAGTGTACTTGAGTAAATTCAATTAATTTGAATAAAATAAATACTGGCCTAAAAAATATGGATGTGGGTGGATATTAAAGGTGGCTATCTGAATAACTGAAATTGGGGAACCACCGTTTTAAGCTTTAGTGAGAATGAATCATGTTTCTAGGAAATTCCCTAATTGTTAGTTGTGGTTTTTTTGTTTTTGTTTTTTTTAAATTTTTCATGTCCCTATGGTGATCACATTCTATATTTGGGAATCAACCAGTCTATTTTAGACGTTAGTCAAACAGACAATATGCAGTGGTCTAGAGCTAAATGTTTGGGAATGAAAGGGGCAAGCATGACTTGAAAAAACAGTGTTTTTTAGATTTTGTTTTTTCCTTGCCAAGGAATCTGCAGAGATTGGAGGAGGTGATGAAAGGCCCATGGCTGTTTCCACATCTCTCTCATTAGGTGAAATCCACTCAGTCTGTTGGCACTGCCAGGGAGTTTTACTTAATCCAATATTCCAATCAATGGGAAGTTGCCATATGTACACATATTGCCTGTTTTCCAATATTAGAATGGAACATTAAACCAACACTTTCCGGTGCTGTGGATAATTTAATCTCTTGTTGAATCATCATGAATTCAAATTTCAAAGAATAAGGAGAATATTGATTGGATCTGGACTATATAGTACAAAGATAGAATTTAATCCAGTTGTGATTTTCTTTATTTTAATCCAGAAATTAGAGTTTAGCTCAGCTCATGTTTGTCTATCACCTTGAAGACTGACCTGTTGTTGTTCTAAATTTGACATAAGTCAGTGTCTTACTTCAGGTGCATGTGTGTCTCCTATGTGTCTGTCTGCATTAGAATTCTGCTACTGTATCAGCAGAAGTAACTGGTGGTTTTAAAGAAGTTCAAGCCATTACAGTGTAAATTGTATCTTAGAGAATCATAACATCTTGTATATGGACATGGGATTTACAGCTATGTGTGTGTTCCTTGCTCTCATGTGTTTAACATAATAACCAGACCATTCATGTCCCCAGCACAAACAAACATAAGTCTGCTATACGAGGAATCCAAACCCCTAGGTGAATATGAATTTCCCTCCCGACTTCCTCCAAAATTCTTATTCACACTTGTCCCAAGTGTGAATCTATTCTGGATCCCAAGAATAGATTGCTTTTCAATGTTATAATTGTTTTTATATCAATTTTAATGCCTAACTAGTCACAAGGGTAAGAATTGAATCATATGTCTGACCCATATGTTTTGCTAATCTAGTCTTCCCTCCAAAAAACACTTTTCGTAAGTTACTGCAGGGATTTTGGCCCTTTAAGGAAAGACAATGGTGATTTGGGGCAGAAGAGTGCCTGAAATGTCTTTATAGTTTCACTAATTCATTTTTGCTGATGTCTTCATGGGGTGATGGCACAGGAGAATCGGGAAAGCCGGTTTGAAGGCTTTTTGGTTACCAAGGTGAGAAGTAATGGCAGCATAAATGAGGTAGCAGAGTGCTTTGTGTGGGCCTCCCTGGTGGCACAGCGGGTTAAACAGGTTAAGCGTAGCACTTTGAAGCTATCCAGAGCTACTGCAACATGAGTTCGATACCCGGCCAGGGAGATTCCCACATGGCGCAGCAGACCTCGCCTGTCTTCCCTGCTGCTCCCCTCAGCAGTGTACTTCAGTAGATCTGCCTGTTCTGCTGTTCATTCTGTCTCTGATGAACCCTCTCACCACCACCCCCCACACACACCTCCAGCCTACACCCCAGCTTGTATGCATAAATAAATAAGTCTTTAAAAATTAAAAAAAAAATAGAGTGCATTGTGCTTGCATTGTGCGTGATACATTTCTGTTTCCAACATATTGTTTAATAAATATGTGCTTCTCTATTTCTGTGTGCCTTATACTCTATTTCCCAAACTCTTGACCTTCCAATAAATATAAAAAGGCTAATCTCTGCAGATTTACAAAATTGTTTCAGTGTCCCCGTGGATGGGCAGAGGTTGCGTGCATTATATAGTTGCTGTGTTCAGCAGAGTCATTCTTTTGCCTCATACACAGTTGAATGAATTTTGATTTTGAACAGTTATATTAGATTTTTTTTGCAGAGGCAGAGAAAAAAGAAATAAGTGGATGTGGAATATATATTTATTCTGTTAATAACAACATTAAAAATATTGTTAATATCTATACAAAACTAGATATGAGTGACTAGATGTGGAATTCAGTGATCTACCTGTTAGCACTAATGAGAACATTGCCCGTTACTTTCTGATATTGTTGATTTCATCTTTAATAGTGTAGCTTGAAAGTGCTAGAAATAATTGTGAAATTACTTTTGGAATATTTTTAAGATGTGCTTTGTGAGATGCTAACTTAACGCTGGAAAATTTCTAACCTGGGCACATCCTTTAACCCATTTTTAAAATAATAAGCAAATAATAAACAAAAGCTTTTAAATTAAAAGCAAATAATATCATGCCCATTTTACATATGAAGAAGCTGAGATTCAAACAGATTACATGACTTGGCCTGGTCATGCTCATTTAACAGACCCAAATATGAGCTGATGTCAGAAGAGTGTTATATAGTATGTCCCCTGCTGTAACCCCATTGTCTAGACTAGTGTTGGCTGAATTAATAGGGAAGAATAAATTGTTGAGTGAGTGAACAAATGGAGGCACAGAACCAAGGTTATAATACAGACTTAAAAGACTAGAAAAGACATAAGATGTAGAGGTATGGGAGACGTGGTCTACAGATCCACAGTAGTTAAAGCCTAAAAGTAATGGATAATTTACATGATACTTTCAAACTGCTGTGTAGTAAAGCAATAGGTCAGTACCAAAATGACCAATTTTCAAAAGATTAAATTAAAAGGTAAAATCAAACATGTTTATTTAATATACACTTTCATCAAAGTAGAACATGAATTTAAATAAAATCATTCCTCAAATTTTGTAACTTTCCCCCATAAGGAAAAACATACAATTTGATGAAAATCTTAAGTCTCTTTGAGACTCTCTACCTCTGAATTCCGCTCCCTGGATGAGAGTTTTTAAGGCTCTACACTGTTTCTTTTACTTATGGACTTTTATGATAAACTGCCTTTTATTTTTATTTCTTGACTTTTCAATTTCAGATATTATTTGCTATCTTCCTGAGGTCACTCTTTCTTTCATCCCCTTTTTCTATGCCTGAAACCCTTCTTCAGTCTTTTAAGTGTCTTCACTCAACCTTTTCAGGGCTTGTGTTGTTGCAATCATGTAATAGTGCCCAAAGCTTTTAAAGATGGTGGATAGTGATTGCTTTCCTTTCTTATTTTCCCTGAAGTTAATAATGGCTTTTGCTTTTGAATTTGCTGATTTTTCCATGCAAGTCTGATTTCCTAATCACAGTCTCAATCTCAAAATGTTGTTCTCGCT
Organism: Scalopus aquaticus; assembly: GCA_004024925.1. Lineage (NCBI taxonomy): Eukaryota > Metazoa > Chordata > Mammalia > Eulipotyphla > Talpidae > Scalopus > Scalopus aquaticus. The sequence continues at coordinate 30,919 of PVIJ01007441.1, read as the reverse complement.
CAGGACAGATAGACATATTCTAAAAGATATATTCTAGGGCCTCCCTGGTGGTGCAGCGGTTAAGCGCTGCTCTGTGGAGCTGTCAGCAGCAGCGATGCGAGTTCGATGCCCGGCCGGGGAGAATCCCACATGGTGCGGCAGACCTCTCCTGCCTCGCCCGCTGCTCCCCTCAGCAGCGTATTTCTGATCTGCCTGTTCTGCTTCCCACTCTGTCTCTGGTGAACCCTCTCGCCACCCCACACCTCTGGCTTGTATCCCAGCTTGTATGTATAAATAAATCAATCTTTAAAAAAAAATAAAAATAAAAATAAAAGACATATTCTAAAATCCCTTAATTCCATTCCCCACCTTGGAAATCCCTCTTGGACCCTCTTCCTTTTGTTCTGATTTGCAACTATTATTCTCTAAGTATGCTACTCAAGCTTCCTACAGGGATCACATAGCAACCCCTTTGCCGAGAATTCCTTATTTCCCTAAGCACCATCACCTCATGATTTCACTCATTTGCGGACCATGAATGACTAAAGAAATAAAAGTTCAAACTGGAAAAACAACAAAAATAGTTGTTCAACTCTGAAAAATATGTTTCCCAGGGGGATGGGGGAGGGGAGAGGGGACAGGCCATGGTGCTGGAAGCTGGGGGGTCTATGAGCCCCTATGGAGGGTGAAGTTGTACCCCCAAATCATATAGTGATGTAAATGAGAGAAAATCACTCATATTTGAGAGGAATGAAATAATTCCTTTTGCCTCTCTCTTGGGTTGCATTCTATGGCCTCTTATTTGCTAGCCCTCCAATTAGGGAGAAGAAAGAAAGAGGCCATTTAATTTTTTAAAAATTTTTCCATCATCTGTGACCTGTCGTTTGTGTGGGAATTCTAGGTCAGGGAACAGTTTCCTCAGAATTATAAAAGCTTTACTTTTTCAATCTGCCAGTATCGTGTTTAAAAGCCCAGTGTAATTCTTTTCATCTAAACCTTTTCTTTTTTTTCCCCCCTTCTGGAAGCTGTTAGCCTTTTATCTTTTTAAAATCCCAAATCATGTCCCTCAGTATGGGTTTCTTGCCTCTCACTGTTTTGTGTCTTTGGTAGGACTTTTCGATCTGAAAGCCCAAGCCTTCAATTCTGGGGATATCTTTCGCTTTATATGTTTGAAATGTATTTCTCTGTCATTGATTCTGCTTTTCCTACTATTAGTCAGTATTGTGTCTTCTGAATTGATTTTGCAGTTTTCTAATTGTTTCTCTTCTATTTTCCAACGTCTCTTTCTTCTTTCAAAATACATGTTTACTGAGGTAACATTGATCTACAATATTCTCTATATATTTAGGAGTCTAGGGTTCCACCTCTTCAAACGTATGTTATTGTGCCACACCCACAAGGAAAACCCCAATAATCCTCTACTTGAATGTCCCCTCCCTCATCTCTCCCCACCCCAGCCCTGGTAGCCTCAATTTTGCAGTCAAATTTCAAGATTGTTTTGGTTTGGTTTTATCTGTTCCTTTGCTCTGTATTTTATACCCTACATGAATGAAAATGAGAGCTGAGTAGATGAAGAAGATGTGGTGTAGGAATACTACACCAGGAATAGTACACAAGGAATACTACCCAGATACAAAAAGAGGTGAACTCTTTCCATTCACAACAATATGGGTAGAACTAGAGAGGATTGTACTAAGCAAAATAAGTCAGAAGGAGAAAGACTCCTTATGTGAGTCTGTTGCAAATTTATTTTCTCCCTTCCTGAATTTCTTCTTATTATCTGCTGCTAACACATTTTTTAATTTCCCGGAGTTCGTTATTACTTTATTTTCTTCTTTCATAGTGACTACATATTCTTTTTCCTATTTTATGAGCTTTTAAAAATTTGCATCTGAGGCTTTCAAATATGTTTTTGAAATTTACTTTCTTGTATTTCCTGTCCAGAAAGTTTCCCCTGAATCTCTTACCTTGTTTTGGTCTTTGCCTTTCCATCCCAGGCTACTGATGAATATTTCATAGCAAGATAAGAACACGGTGATTTTATGACCTGTGTGAAAGAGCAAAGCCCATTTACTTGGGGCTTTTGCTTCAGGCTGCTCAGTTAAAAATTCTGCCACTGCATCAGAAGATCCTGAAATGTTTTCCTATCTGTGGATCTTTTCTCTGGGCTTAAAACTGCTTCCCTATCATTGATCAGTTGGAAATTGAATTAGGCTGTATCAAGCAGAAATCTAACTTCAGTTGTTTAACCAAATGAGACTTTTCCCCCTACTCTCTCAACAAAATGACTGAGAGCCTGAGCGAGGTGTATCTTTTCCTTCCATCAAACTTTGTGGCCTAAAAAAGCCATTTTCCTTTAATCACCTGTATTTGTCACCTAGAGTCTCAACAAGGTTTGTACGACCCCAATCTCATCTCCATGTTCCAGATGGGAAGGTGCAGAAATAATGCATGAGGAAAGGGTAGTTGTACTAAAATCAACGGATGAACGAAGAAATGTCTAAATAAATAATCATTCCCAAAAGTCTCTAGCAAACTTCTTTTGAAGATAGTATACAGTGATTGCTTTACGTTATTATTTTCCCAAGTTTAATAATGGCTTTTTCTTATCAAAAACCACTTCTAGTCACAAGAGAGTCCAGGAAGTTGAGTCCTCTAGCTGGCAGCTTCCATCCTGAGCACAGTCAGTCTTTGAATAGAAGGGAAGATGGGAGAATCGATTTTGAATAGGAAAACTAGCAGTGTTCACTATATAAAATGAAGTAGGTACAACTCATTGTCCAAGGCCAAGTTGAAGAGCTGCAAACCCAATGCACTGTGTACACTGACATCATTTTAAGATATGACTCAAAGGATAGGAGGCTATTCATGGGCCTACTCTAGCATTAAGATTAGGAAGCGTTTATCAAGGCAAGGTCCTAAGAAGTATTCCATTGTGCTCAACAGCTCTCCTTAGAGTTAGCAAAAATCCAGACTGGAGGAAACTCAGCACAGGCAAATGGAAAGAGTTTTTAATGAAAAGTAAATTCCTTTTAAATGGAGGCTGTAATTTTACTCTGGGAAAAAAATAACCACATCTAGTGCAACCTTATACTGAAATAATAAAAATAAAATGTCCAGAACACAGATGTGCGGGTCCTGCCTATTCTGGCACCACTCGAGGGTTAGAATCTGAGGACTTGGATCAAACTGGACCTAGACCAGGTGCATCACCTGGTGGATAGATGATGTTGGGTAAGGGATGAACTATCTTTGGCTTTTGCTCTCCTTGTTTGCAGAATGATTTAAAAAAATGAAAAACTATCACCTACTCCATGAGATGGAGGTGATTAAAATTGCAGTGTGAGGCACATAATGGTTCCTGAATGAATGATTTACATGGATATTAATCATTCTATTTGAATTAATTAATTGATTTGAATTCATCAATCTTATTAATATTGATTTAGCATCCTCAGTATGGAACTCTTCCATTTCAAGTCTATTTTGGAAAAAAAAAGTTTGGCAAACCTTTTAGCTTTTAAACAGTGTTAAAGATTCTTTCCACTTAGTCTGATCTCTATGCTATCTAGTTTCTACCCCATTTGATGGCAGCTGGCCAGCAAGGAGCCCTGCAAGGGACAGAATTGCCGTTTAGAATGCTGGCACTGAGAGTGGCTGTGGGTATAATGCCACAAGCATGACCAGCTGGGTTCAAATCATGGTTCTGGCATTTCCCTGTTGAGGACCTTGGACAAGTTAATGTATCTTTTATACCTGTGTCTGTAAAATCAGATTGAAAATAATACACACACCTCTTAAGATGATTACAAGGATTACATGAGTAAGTACCTGTGATGTACTTAAGAGTTATGCCTGATACTCAGTAAACACACAAAAAAACCATATTTCCTGCTGTGAGGCTTATTTGATGTTTATGTTTAAATATATTTCTTTTATGACCCAAGGTACTATGGATTTATGCAATAAATTCCACATTTGCTCATGATAGATTTACATAAATCCACTTGATATGAAAGACTTATAAATCCACCTGCACATTTTACATTAAAGTCTTAATATAATAGTATAAAAGAAGTATTTTTGTAGATGATAATTCACCAATGATCTTGGCTATATAATAATTATAACACAATAGTGAAAAGAATACTGTTGACTTTGGGGCCGATAAGTGCATACTAAGCATTTTACGTTTTAAATACTTAATCTTTACAACAACTCTGTTTTCTTGGCTCTGAGGACGTGTTCAGTTAACGACTGGGCTCCGGGACTATATGATCGCAGACTGAGACACCTCCCCGAGCAGGTGTTGAAAAGGGAGTAGTGGGCTGAGTGAAACTGCTTCCTCTCTGATGGTCCCTGAGGCCACATGTTCTGTGCTTCCTCCAGTTCTCCTTTGAGACAAGATTTCTCTTTTTTAGAGAACATTTGGAGAAGAAACCCAGACATCTCTTATATTGCCCAGATAGAGAAAAGAATCTTTTTCACTCATAAGATTGTTGGAACAGGATAAAGACCTATTTATCGTTATTTATATTCATTTGTAAATGACATGTTCATTCTGCTTTATAATTCCAACTTTAATTTTTCGTTGGTCTTCACTGGTCTTCAGAAGTGCTGAGGACAACAGACCCAGCATCATAGGGAGAGACGCGAGACTGTTGTGCCAACACTCCCGCTTCCTAGGGAAATAGTAGAGGTTGACTATGTCCTATTAACAGTGACTACTACTTCCCTGGGGAATAGTGTCACCACCCCATTGGGTTGAATTTAGTGACACCATGTACAAATGATGGGCCAAGGTCAATAACCTTTTGGCTCCGCATGTATGAAGAGGAGGCCTAAGCACTTGGCATTCTGAGACTCCAGGGGAAAATGCCCATCAGAAGGGAGAAGACAAGGTAGACAGTGGAAATATCAAAAGACAACAGAGTCTGAATCCTGTCTCAGCCATGTATTATCTGTCCAGTTGTGCTAGACTTACGTGGCTGGAGTTCCTCTGTGCATAAAATGAGAAGAGCAGCATTTAATTCTACGACTTGCTAGGAGGAATGCATGAATTCTGTGTTTCATTTGGACCAGGTCTGTACTAAGATTATTAATTAACAACTTTCTTTCCTAACTATGGCTATCACACTTGCATGGCTGGGGTGCCCGTTTGTTCATTCTGCTCCACGGGCTAAATGTTGTGAGTTGCATCCCTGTTTTGTGACATCTGTTGGTCACTGCGCTCTCTAATGCAGCCAGGGACATTTAGCGTGGGCTCAGAAAAGTGCATGTTGAACACAGATTACCAAGTGCATGACCTTTGAGTCTCATAATATAAGGAGAACTCATCTAGACTCTGCAGACTTTATTATCAGTTGTGAGAGTCTAGGGAGGAATGCATTTCCCTCTCAGGACCCCAAATGTTCTTATCCAGAAAGTGAAAATTCTGAGCTAGACTCAATTGCAGATCCCTGAGTCAGCATCAAACTCTGCCTGTTGTACATACTGAATCCTGGTTTCTTTCTCAACAACAAGGTCTGGTTATTAATAGCAGTGCCCAGACTAGTTTTCGGTTTATAATTGACCCGGGTTTGAGGACAGTGAGACTCCACATTCAGTGTATTTTAAATATTGGCATTGTAAGGCTCCATACCATCACATTTAATGTTTATAAAGTTCCTCAAATAATAATTTGTTCAGGGGTATCCCGGGTGGTGCAGGGGTTAAAGTCTTAGTGCTATCAAGCTATCCCCAGCCACTGCAGCATCAGTTCCATCCCAGGTGAGGGAGCTTCCCACATGGCGCAGCAGACCTCTCCTGCCTCCCTCACTGCTCCCCTCAGCAGTGTATTTCAGTTGATCTGCCTGTTCTGCACCCCATTCTGTCACTGGTGAATGATCTCACTCCCCACACCTCTGGCCTACACCCCAGCTCTTGTATGCATATATAAATTTTAAAAATCTTTATTAAAAAAAAAAGAATAACTTGTTCAAATGGGGAGAATCAAATTAACAATTTTTATAGTGATTTTGAAGCAAGATGCTAATCCTCCTTTCTAGAAATCACACAGAATTGATTGATTTCTAAGTACAGAAGTACAGAACCTCAGTTGAGTGAACTTGCCAGCGTCAGTAAATTTAAAACTTGCTGTAAAGTTTGAATATTCAGAATTTGGGGTTCTGAGTCCTCCAATTACTAGGAATTTGAAGTTAGATGATTTTATCAAGTCATTCACACTTTTTGAGGAAATATGATCATTTCCAGTGGGGGTGAAGATGAGAGTTCTGTACTGTTTACAGTAAAGCTCGTAGAGTCCCTAGTAATTGCATTTTTCCATTGTAGTAACCTTTTAGATGTATGACCTTCGACGTTGAAGTTGGGAGTGATTGCTATAAGTGTTCTCAATTTCCTGCTAGCTCTGCTGGTTTTAAAGGATTTGAAATTAAATGTCTAAGTTAAATGTCATATCCCAAAGGGAGAAATCCAGATTCCTCTCTTTGTGATTCAGTTCCTAAAGTTCTTCTTCCAATTGTTGATGGTTAACTGTGACGTGGCTTCTGAGAAGTAAACATATGGAGAAGCTCTCAAGGGTAGATGTTCTCTCCTTGTTCCTCCTTGTTTGGGTTCATAATATTTTAATCCCTCCTATGTTGATGGGATGCTTTGCAATGCTTATAAAATTTTCATAATAAAATATTCTCTAGTTTGATTTTCACAAGAATATCTATTTCATAGGGTATGTATTTCTAGGAGGATTTTTGGCTTTTTTTTTTTTTTTAATGAAAGAGTAAATTAAAGCATAGAAAAGTTAAGTTGTCTCCCAGGTCATGTGAGACCAGCAAGCAAAACCCTAGTTGCTCTTCCTCTTACCCTTCCTTTGCTTCTTCTGCAAGAACTTAGCCAGCGCCTCCTACCCTACCACATACCAGGAACATTGCTAGGCTCTAGGGATTCAGATGTGGATAAGAACTTTTAAAAGAGAGCTCTAGCCTAAAGGAAGCACGACGTGCATATGCATACACTCACATACACGTACATATGCACACATACATGCATGTCATGTGGGAAGTGCTACAAGAGAGGTACTAACAAGTTACAGGGGCAGGACATGGAAAGAGCCATCAACTCTGCTAGGTGCTCTGTGTGTGGAAAGAGAGTAAGGTGGGGGATCTGAGCAGATCTTTTATATGTAGGCGGAAGTCAGGGGCTGTGCAATTTGGATAGAAATCTGTGTTACATTATTTGTTTTAAATTGTTAGAAGATAATTTGTATAAAATCAAGGAAATGTCAGTTACCCTTATCACATAATATGGAGGCTTGGATAACGCCACTGGCATCCTTTCTTACTGTCAGTGTCAAAAGGTGATACTTTCTCGGGGTCTCCCTGGTGGTGCAAGGGGTTAAGTGTCAGCACTAGGAAACGATCGCCAGCCACTACAGCATAAGTTCAACCCAAGCCAGGGAGTAACCCACATGATGTCTCACACCCTCCCCACCCCCGCCACACACCTCTGGCCTCCACCCCAACTCTTGTATGCATAAATAAATAAATCTTTTTAAAAAGTGACACATTTCTGACTGGAGTGACTGGTTAGATGGAGATGGCTTTAACTGAGATGTGGTACAAGACGGAAGTTGGCCTTTGACGGCAATAATTCAACTGCAGTCTCTCCACTGCACATGTCAGCCCCCACCGATGTGCTTTCTGTTGGGAACAATCCACAATAGGAAGAAACTTCTCTACAAGTTGTATGTCTGAAAGGGACTAACTAGTTAGACCCTGGGGGTGAAGTGGAACAGACAGACAGATTCCACTGATGGGGTCAGAGCTTCTTAGACAATTAATAGGAGAAATAAATATTTGTTTAATTGTTCTTTCAACTTTCGATGTACTATCAATAATAATTAAGAATAAAAATAAATCATGGCAACTGTGTTGTCTACAAAGCAGCACTTTCAAAGTGCCTGTATTGCCCTTGGCAATGACACAATAAAAAAAGGCACTGAAATCTAGCCGTGTAAGTCATAAGCCAATTGCCTTAAAATGCTTTACTTAAACAAAGGTGATAACTCTTAGGGAAATAAGAAGGTTAATTTTTCTTCGTTGTACAATAACTGTGCTGTTAGATGATTGACAATGGACTCTAAAGGAAAAATCAGAGAACCTTGGAATTCCATTAGCATATATACCCTTCATCATCACAATGACGCAAATGAAATGTAAAGTATTTATATTTACAGATGGCCTAGTAAAATAATGCAAGGAGAACAGTTTGTGACTTCCGGAGGTGTGCGTTGCTGAATTGAATTAAATAGGAGTAGCTGCCTTAATGCACCTTTCGCTGACTTAGCCTTTTAAAAGTAAAGTACTTTTTTTTTTTTTGTATTTATTCATTTTGTTGAAGAACTGGGTGTAGGCCAGAGGTGCGGGGAATGAGAGGATTCACCTGAGACAGAGTAGGGAGCAGAATAGGAGGATCTATTGAAATACACTGCTGAGGGGAGCAGCGGGCGAGACAGGAGAGGTCTGCTGCGCAGTGTGAGTCAGCTCCCTGGACGGGAATCAAACTCAGGCCCAGGCAGTGATGGTGTTGATAGAGCTGACACTTAACCTTCAAGCCACCAGGAGTCCCGACATTTACTTTTTAATTGCATAAATATGTAAATATTATTTCCTTAAATATTTAGGGAAATATTTTAAATTACTGGAAAAGATATTTCAGAATTCATTTTAAAAGGTGGTATAGCATGGTAATAAAGAATTCCTGTCCTGGGTTTTGCTGCTCAGTTAATCAATCTTTAAAATGGAGATCGGGCCTCCCTGATGGCGCAGCAGTTAAGTGCTGTGCGGTGGAGCTGTGGGCAGCGGCGATGCCAGTTCGACGCCCGGCGGTGGAGATTCCCACATGGGGCGGCAGACCTTTCCTGCCTTGCCCGCTGCTCCCCTCAGCAGTGTGTTTCCGTTGATCTGCCTGTTTTGCTCCCCACTCTGTCTCAAGAGGGTGAACCCTCTTGCTTCCCCACGCCTCTGGCCTGTACCCCAACTTCTATGCATAAATAAATAAATCTTTAAAACAATAATAAACTGGGGATCATAATAGGTTTATTTAAGAGGTTGTCTTGATAATATACTTATGTACAGAAAGTCTAACAAGATATCTGACTCACAGAAATCACTAATTAAACATTAGTGATTATCAAAATTTAGTGTTGTTTTTGCATATGAATAGTAGTGTTTATAACATGGTAGATACTATTCTAAGTGATATGCCTAAAATAACTCATTTATTCTTTCAAAACCTCCACGTCCTGGTTACTACTTTTATCCTGAATTATAGAGGATGAAGCAAAGGTAGAAAGAGGAAAATATCCAACAATTATTTGGCTTGAAGTAGAACCCAGCTGTCTTTTTTTGAGACTGTAACAACTGCCTCAAGATAAATTGCTGGTTATGCAGTCACCATAAATAATGATGCAATTTGAAAAAGGAGAGGTATTCTTTTTTAAAAAAACTATTTTAATCGTGATAAACATTAGGATTCTACCCATCAGATATCACCACCACAGAGTATCCACCACCAAATTACCTATATACCACCACTGTAGTCCACTGTCCTTCTCCCCTCTTTGTGCCAACCCCTCTCTCACCTCCTTCCCCTTTGGATGCTTCATTTCTATAGTCAGTATTTAAGAGTTAGTTTTTAATAAGGTTGTCTTACTGTTCTTAATTTGTTTTCTCTCTATTTCAGTTATTTGTGATGCAATGAAGTATTTATCTTTCTCCTTCTGACTTATTTCATTTAGCATTATGTTTTCCAACCTACACACACACACACACACACACACACACACACACACACACACACTCTATATCTTCATGATCTATTCATCTGTCTTTGGGCATTTAGGTAGTTTCCATATCTTGTCTATTGTAGACAGTACCGTAATGAATAGGGGAGTGAAGATTTATTTCAAATTAGTGTTTTGGTGTTCTTCAGGTAGATATCAAGCGAAAGAACTGCTGGGTCACATGGGAGATCCATGTGAAGTCTTTTGAGCAGGCACTTCTTCAAATAAGACATACAAATGGGGGCCTCCCTGGTGGTGCAGTGGTTAAGTGCTGCACTGTGGAGCTGTCGGCAGCTGCGACGCGAGTTTGATGCCCGGCTGGGGAGATTCCCACATGGCGCAGCAGACCTCTCCTGCCTCGCCCACTGCTCCCCTCAGCAGTGTATTTCCATCGATCTGCCTGTTCTGCTCCCCACTCTCTCTGGTGAACCCTCTCACCGCCCCACAACTCTGGCCTGTACCCCAGCTTGTATGCATAAATAAATAAATCTTAAAAAAAAAGACATACAAATGGACAATAGGCACATGAAAAAAAAAAAAGTTCATCATCACTTACCTTCAGGGAAATGCAAACCAAAACCACAAAGATGTACCATCCCATATGCGTGAGAATGCCCCATTTAAAAAAGACCAGAAACAATAAATGCTGGCAGGGAAGTATAGGAAAAAATGAACCCCCCTGCACTATAGGTGGGAATGTAAACTGGTCCAGGTCCCCATGGAAAACAGCAGAGTTATTCTTCATATTCTACAGTTTCTAGGCAATATTGCCTCTTTTAAAAATGGTATATAAATGTTGGTGGAAAAGCCTCAGGACTCTTTTGGCATACTCTTTGGGAGTGCTTGTAATAGTTTTACCTCTCTGCCTTGCCCAATCCTGAGCATTTTTGGATTGCAAATGATCTGCTTTCCCATTCTCTATAAGTTACTGTCAAACCATTTGATAATGCTTTTCCTTTCTCCTTTTCATTGATCAGTTTCTGTCCCATTTTCATTCATCATGAGCTTTTTAGCAAACTGCTGCTTTGTTTATCGAGAGATTTTATTTTTCCGTGACCCTAGAATTCTAGAGGTGTTGCTCAAAAGCATCACACAGTAGCTACAAGTCCAAGCCCATGCCGCGGCTATGCCTCTACCCCCACCCCAAAACCTATGACAGGAAGCCCCTCTAGTTCTCTCCTTTTGACTCATCATGCCTTTCGACAGTGTGAGTCTAGTTGTTTCAAGAACTCCTTCTAATCTCTGGTCCCCTGAGAATCATAAACAACGTGTTGAGAATGCAGAACACAAGTTGCATGAGTAATTCCACATCCCCTAAAAATTTACCTGTTCAAGTATGAATCAGTTATTTTGACTAACAACAACTTTGTGTAGACAGCACTCTTGATATTTAAAAATAAAGAACAATTCTATCTTTTTTGACTGTCTCCATTCTACTTGGAGAGACAAGGGTGGAAAAGTAGCTCATCAAAATGCCTCACACTCACCTGTCAAAGTGGGAGCGAAGTGCAGTACCATGAAACTCCCAGGCTAGCAACTTGAAGTCTTTAGTGCCTGACCCTGGTCTGTCTGATTCTGCTGTGGGGAAAAACTGACCTCATTGAAGAACCTCCTCTATGTGTCAATTAAATCACAACCATCAGTTGACCAGATTAAAATTCTGGTTCGCAAACCACATTACATATTTCAAGCTATATCAGCAATTCTTGTGAGTTCTGTAGAATTGCTATTTGGGGGGCATGAGATGGACCCACTTTCTGGGTTCTCATCACTGCATCCACAGCAGTTCTACTGTCCTCCTTTTCACTGTAGATTTCCATGTAAACGCTAATTTGTTCAAAGAAGTTAGTAACTAAACAAAGTTGAGAACCACTGCCCTACGTAATGTTTAAGATCACTCAAAACTTGGAAGGTTTCTGACTTTAAATCTAATAGACTCTTTGGCAACCCAACTATTTAACAGGAGTATGAAAAGCTCCCTACCCACATGACGACCCCAGCATTCAAGAGGGACTAAGGTGGGCTTAGCTTAGAAACAGAATAGGAACAGGGCAAAACTAAGGTGTACTCAGTTTAGGATCTTTGGCCCAACTCTTTGGCTCTGACTGGTGCTATCTAGTCAATCCCGACCCTATCTAGTAGATTTATCCATTATCGTTTGATCCAATGCCTCTGGCTATCCCTTTTGGCACTAGAAAACCATGTTTCACTTGCATCACTGAAGCAGGCTTCTGAGATGTTTCCCCATCTTTTCAGCACTTGAGTCTCCTCGCTGTAACGAGTGATGGGTATACCTCATTCTTGTCTAACACCACAACCAGTCTTCTTCCCAGGATGTGCAAAGTCCCCACGCTTGTTCAGGTATGACCTTTCACCACCCCATCCTGTGAACTCTCCTTTCCAGCCACACTTAAGTCCTTGTCGATCTCTGATCAAGAAACAAATCTACCCACACTTGGGCATTTGCAGCTCTTGCCTCAAACTGCTTCTCACGCCATCAGTGTTCAGAAAGTATGGGTGGATGAATTGCTCCTTAGTTCAAATACCCCACAGGCTCAAAGACCTTGTGTGAGAGAAATGTTTTTCTCCTTGATGGAAGCAGAGCCCAACACATATCTGTTACTTGCTGTTCTCCCCTGCCTCCCTCAAGACAAAGTCAAGCTCATTAATTTGGAGCTCTGTCAGTGATGCATGTCTTCAAATTAATTTTGTGGAACATTAATGACTAATTAGTGAAAGAAAACATGGTAATATTGGTATTAAAGTAAGAAAATATTAGAATGGGAAATAGCATCATTATACAAACATTCACACGCATTGAGAGCACCACGTTTGATGGTAGAGGCCCCTTTGTGCTTCACTTGGGCTCATTAAAAGACCAGTAAAACCTGTTTATGTGCAGCCAGAGACTCTGTTTTCATCTAAAAACATTATTATGCAAACAGTCATTTCAAAGTACACACTGAGACTCGAATATTTATTCTGTTCAAGAAAACTCTGCTTTTGTTATTCCAGCAAATGTAAATGGGAAAAGATTGATACATGAAAAACCCAATTCATTAAAAGTGACCTTTAAAAATGCATTGTAAAACTTAGCTGCAGGTTTGTTGTGTTGTACACAGGATAGATGGTGCAAAAATAACTCTGAAAGAAGCTTTTTCTTATATCCACCTTTTCTATTCAGGACTTGAGATTAGTCAAACATAGAGTTATGACGTTATCCTCATTAGAGAACTTAAAAAGCAGCTGAATGGATTTTTCAACGAAAGACAAATTCACTTAAAAGTACACATAATTGGTAGGAAACTGCCACTAATGTTATTATCCTAGTTAGGCAAATTCAGTAATATAAGACTTATGAGTCACGCATATTTGGAAAAAATAACAAAACTTGAGCCAATAGCCATCATTTTCATCATCACACTAACATCCTGTCTGCAGTGGTAATGGCTGAACTATTTGCCTTGCTTGGGTCTTCTCTTTGAACCTCATCACTAACCTGCACAACACCAGATATCATCCCCATTTTACAGATAAGAAAAAATGAGGCTTCGAGACATCACGTGACTTGCCCAACATCTCACCAGTAGTGAATGATGCAGCTGGGATTCAAGTTACATCCTGGCTGTTGCTAAATGGCCCACATTGTCACTGCTGTGTCCCACGCCTTTCTGTCAGCATGGGACTATCAGATGCTCCGTCTGGGTAGTTCTCAAAGTTGGGTTTTTTATTTATTTTTGTTTGTTTGGCATTCTAGTGTTTTTTTTTAAAGATTTATTTATTTTTGCAAGTAAGAACTGGGGTGCAGGCCAGAAGTGTGGGGGTTGAAAGGATTCAGCAGAGACAGAGTGGGAAACAGAACAGGCAGATCTACTGAAATACACTGCTGATGGGAGCAGCAGGCAAGACAGGAGAGGTCTGCTGCGCCATGTGGGAATCTCCCTGGCTGGGGATCAAACTCGCGCCATAGTAGCTGAGGATAGCTTCATAGTGCTGAGTCTTTAACCCCTATGCCACCAGGGAGGCCCCTTGGCATTCTGTTTTTAAGAAATAACTGTTCAAGTCAAGTGCTGGCCCTCAATGAAAACAACATTATATGTAAGCCAAGGGATAATTTGTGTAAAAATAGACTGAAATAGGAAAAGCAATATGTTTACTGTCTACAGCAAGCTTTAGGCTATTACATGTCAGTTCCTTAAAAAGAATGCTTGAATGCAGATATAAATATGACAAGAGCTGACAGCACATATGTGATCCGTATAGACTCCCTGACGCATTCTGCTTCACTGCTGTATCTCCCTGTGACTTAAAATGAGCATTTAAATCTCCTTACACCTCTATTTCTCACCTGTCAAAAGGAACTAATAATACCTATCTCATTGGATTATTGAGAGGACTAACTGAGATAATATACCAAAATTGCTAGCATAGTGGAAATAAGCAAATGCTCAAAAATTTTTGATTATTACAGTCTTACCAAATCAATTACCCTAAAATTATCTTATTCATAGACACTTTACATGATCCCTCAGCCCTTTAAAATCCAAAATTGTTTCTTCAACGTTCCAGAGTTCATAAAAATTGATGATATTTTCATGAATTCAAAAGTCAAAAACAAAGTGTATTGAACTGTGCCCCTCCTCTGCTTGGTTGAGGCTGCTGCGTTTTCATTTAGAACAGCAATTTCTGATTGTGAAAGTAATTTTTTATTGTGTTTCTATCTCTTTGCCTCAAGGTCAATACCTTCGCTCAGAAGAAGCTCTTTGACTAGAGAAAGCAAAATTGGTTTACCTGTTGCTTTGGTTTCCCAGAAATCTTTCCCATCGTGGTCTATTATCGCAGGTTCTTATCCTTCTTGCCCGGCTCACTCCCACAGCCCAGTAAGTGGTCTCTATGCTCCTGACTGCACTCAACAGAATCATCCTCCACACTGGTCAGAGCGACCTTTCTATATTTCAAATCTGTTCACGAAATACTTCTTGCTTAACAGTCTTTAAACGGGTTTCATCAATAACATAAAGTCAAAACTCCCTATTTACCCACATGGCCCCTCGTGGACTGAGTCCTCGTAGCCAACAGTCTTGTATCTCACTGCTTCTCTTGGGTCATCCCCTTTGCAAACACACTCAGGCAAACACAAAGAACTCACCATCGCCTCCACTCTGCTTCTGCTGTTCTTTTGCCTGCTCCCACTTCCTCTTGCCTTCACTTTTTTTTAAAGATTTATTTTATTTATTTATGCATACAAAAGCTGGTTATAGGTCAGAGGTGTGGGGTGGTGAGAGGATTCACCAGACACAGAGTGGGGAGCAGAACAGGCAGATCTACTGAAATACACTGCTGAGGGGTGCAGCGGGGAGACAGGAGAGGTCTTCTGTGCCATGTGGGAAGCTCCCTGGCCAGAGACTGAACTCGTGCTGCAGTGGCTGTGGATAGCTTCATAGTGCTGAGACTTAGCCCCTTGTGTCACCAGGGAGGCCCCTCTTGCCTTCACTTTTTTCATTGGTGAATTCTAAATCTTTTAAGACTCACCTCAAATGCTGTATCTTTGTTATCCTTTTCTGGTCCTTACAATGAGGCTCTGTTAACTTTTCTTCTTCCACATGCCCATGGAATCCTGTGTCTATTTTATACTAGATCTAATCTATTTACTGAACAGACTTGTGTAGTCCTATTTATGTGTTGGGCACTATTCCATGCACTTTATGAACATTAATTTAATCTTTAAGATGATGCCTGGTGACTGTACTATTCTTATCCTCATTTTACACAAGAAGAAATTCAGGCAGAGATTTAAGTAATCAGCTGATGAGCACGAGGTAGAGGCAGCAGTAAATTGGGTGAGTCTCCTGAAAATCAATGCTTAACTTTCATGCTATGTTCTTAAATGCTGCGCTACCATCTCTACCCACACTGGTGTTGGAATGACTTTTAATGCAACTTGACATGACTAGAGGTTGGATAAATACAAGTAGGTGAATACATTAATAATTCACTATTTGGTTTTTGTGCCTTCCAGACAACTGTCTTGTTGTACCACAAGACCAAATTTTATTTTGCAGAATGCTATGCATCTGAACAGCTCCTCTAAAAGTTCCTCGTGGCCATTATTCCTTCTCCAGTTCAAACTCAGAGTCCCCACTATTGTTCTTGTATCATAGAAGTCAAAGAAGTTCCCTATCCTTAGCATCCCATATATTTTACAAAAAAAGTGGACTAAATTTTGGGGTCAAACTGAAATTTGAGGTCACACATCTAAGTTTTAGTGTCACACATCTGTGCTAGAGCACTTACCTGCCAAAGAGCAGAAAGTGGTAGTAGCACTTTGAACAGAAAGGCCAACTGGAGTGAATAGTTGCGTAATAAATCATACCTTCTAGGATTTAGTCCTCTAACTGAGGACCCAGAAGCTCACTCTTCTCCCTTGATTAATCCTTAAGAGAATGACTCAAGCTAAGCAAGCCTCACCCATATAGAATTGTGCTTTGTGCAGTTAGACTTGGGTTCCAGTAGAACTTTCTCCACTGATGAACTTGGAGGTCCTGATAGCATTCTTTCGGTCAAATTTTAGTCTTCTCTTTTGAAAAAACACAGATATACATCTTCCTCACAGCAATGTTTTCTAGAATTTAAAGTACTATCTCTCTACCCTATCTCTACCTCTCACATAGCAAACTCTCAAAGGATAACAGCAGGAAAGGTGGTGTTATTTATTCAGTCATTCATTATACAAATATTCATTAGGCAACTACAATAGTTAAAGTCCCTCAAGTTGTTACAGTTTTCAGTTTACAGTTCATGGAAATATAATTAATAAACATATGAACATGTGACTCAATGTGTACTAATAGTTTTGGACAAAAGCTAGAGAAAATGAAGGGAGTGCATTATTGGGGAATAACTGGATAGAAAAAGTTGAAGTAGTTTCTTAGTTTGCTTTCCCAGCAGCAGATCTCGGGATGAGATTTTGTATATATGTGATTTATTAGCTGGTGCTTCCAGAAAAGGGTGGTACGGGTGTGGGGGAAGCCAGCAATAGAGGGGAGTACGCAGGAGTGTGATAGCACGTGAAGAGTCTCAGGGACCAATTATGGCCCTGTGCTGCTGGAGAGCTGTTGGCGAATTGCAGTCCAGCTTCATGGTTGGCCTCATCTCAGTTGAGGGAACTAGAGAACTTCCACTCCTCAGCCAAGAGGCTCTCTGCATGGAGGGGGAGATCAGTCACCAGCTACTCCGACACCCCGGAGTATAGTCAGGGCCATTCAGGGAGCCTGAAGTCGCCTCCGGTGAAGACACATAGATGCTGGTACTTGGGAGTGGAAGTATTTGGAGAGGTCAAGTTCACAAAGATAAAAGGGTGACCTGAGGTGATGTGGACAGCATCTGCTAGGGCAGTGTCATCCGTTAAAAGATGACGTTAAAACTGAAACCTAGCAGATGAGAAGGGTCCGGTCTGTGAAAGACATGAAAGTGTTTTCTAGAAGGAACTTGTGGAGAGGCATTGAATAAGAACACGCATAGTGTTCAACTGAAAGGATCTGTAAGTCTGAAGTGAACCATTCTGAGTGGGAAGAAGAGTGTCCTAAGATTGTGAAGTGTGCAGGAACCAGAAATGTGTGGGTTGTGGAAAGGAGTTAGGGTTTATCCTGATTGTGATGAGTTTCCTTTTGAAGATTTAAAGTGTCGGAATGAGAAGTGATTCTGTCTGGAGGAAAATCTGACTGACCATCCGACTCCTGAGGGGACTAGGGATTGGACAAGAGCAGATACAGGGTTACTCTTCTGTCATTTATAGTTGTAGTCCAGGCAGAGGGAACAGCAGCTTCAGTAGGGTGGAAGGAGGACTGAGGACACAGAGGGATGGAGGCAGCGAAGATGTTGAAAGTGAAGCTGGTACTACTTGGTGATGTAGCGGGTGTACCGGTGAGAGCATGGCCGGAGCTGTGTGTGATTTTCAAGCTTTGGATCTGGTAACTAGGAGGGTGAGGTGGCCTTTTATCAGAAATGGAAAGAATAAAAACCAATAAGGTCAGGTCAGTGTAACGTGAAGGTAAGTACATGACCTTAAAGCTACCTTTCAATGTTGAGTTGATTTGGATTCTAAGTCATGTTCATGGCAAAGGAAGATTATTAGTTCACTGGAAGATGGGGTTCCCTCTTGATATTTACACCCATCTAGCTTGGGGATGGCACCGAGGAGACTGTTCTAATGCTTTATGTGACTGTAATCAGTGTTATACATCATCTTGAACAGAGACTTTCTGAAAAATCTTTCCTTTCTCTCCCAGCAATGTGTTACATTTCAGTTTCTTCTTTTTATGTGATAATTTCAATCCCCATTTTAAAACAGCCTTGATTCAAAGCCAGATTCCCTTCAGTGTATTCATTGAAGCTTTTTTACCCATTTCTTTACCTCAGTGTTTGATATTATAATCAAGTATTACATGGCAACAGTAAGAAAAATCCCTGAAAAAAATCGGAGCAGACTCTTAGGGAACTGGAAAGTTGGCAGTTAAATTTGAGAATCTCCATGAGAGTAGAAAGGAATTCTGCCAGTGGAAGCCTGTTGGTGTAAATGTTGCTGTGAAAACAGCTGAGAATGCAATCAAAAGTCTAAAATGATTTTCCTGTGTCTTCTTGGGCTGATAAGTAGGGAAGACAGGTAACCTTGACTGTAGTGGCATCTTGGGTAAGTCACAGCTGTGTTCTTGTCTTAAGTAAATGACAGGACCCTTATTTTCTGTTACTGGCAGGAGTTTGATTTAGAGTCGTAATGGCAAGTAGGTACCATATTGCAGACCCACTCATATCCATCATCAGTGAATGCCTGAATTGTGTAGAGAAGGACTCTAAGACCATTCTGGATTAGTAAAATAATATCCACCTGGAGATAAGCTTATTTACCATAGACATCAAAAGAAGAGGGGTACAGTAGCTAGGAGAATCTAGAGGTTCATTTCAGTCTCCACGTCTAACAGTGTATCTTGTCTCAGAAACTGGCTGTTGTGCATGCATTCAGAAATTTTGACAGCATTGAACATGCAACGATTAGAATGGCTAGCCTAAGTTAAAGGTATTATAGCATTAGACAATTCATAATACTTTATCAATATCTGCATGTGATCCCCTGGAGAAGACTTTGCCTCCTCAGATTACCCAAAAAATGAAACACTGGTCTCATAGTTTGAGGACAGGGCTTTGTTGTGTTTAGGTGGCATATGAAACATCAGAATATTTCAAATTCTCTCTCTGAGAAAGTACAGCTAGGCATAGCTTCTCAAATCAAGAGAGTCCTTACATGGAAACACAATTTCAAATAAGCTAACCTCTGTGAAGTCAAGGTCAGAGCTCTCAGAATTAAGTGCATGATCGTTCGTATCTTGGTTTAAATTATATATAACCATCTTATGTCATTTTTGTGCTTCCCCAGCTTTGAGCCAGGCACTTACACCGAGGTTGGATAAAATATATTTAAGTGTCTCTATTTCAAATATCACACATGCATGTCTGTGTCATTGTTACACACACACACACACACACACAGACAGACACGTACATGAACATACACAGAGGCATTTTCTTCATTGGACATTCAGTCAAATGTAGAATCATCAAAATGATGCATTTTGGGATAGAAGTAGGTGCAGGAGACTTGTGAGTGGTTCAGAAGGAATCAGGACAGCTGATGTCCAGGTGGCAGGCGAGTCAGGCTGCATACTGCAAAGACCAAAATGCCTTATTTATGTACATGCCTCTCTCCCACCCTTCCTTCCTTAACTACATGGCCCTTTAGAAAAGGGACTGCTTGTCTTCATATCTGTATTTGTTGTGCTGAATGCAGAATGTCTGCTAAATATTAGGAACTGAGCTTGTTTTTTTTTTTTTAATAACGTGTTCTAAGTTCAAAACCAGTAGCCAAAGGCAAAACATGAAATGGGGAAGGGACAGGTGAAAACTCGAAAGTTAAGAGGGGATTAAATGGTGTGAACATTTGAGGTCGCCAATAACTGTGAGAGTATGTATTTGTCACAACGCTTTAAACCAGGAAATTGAAGGCAGTTTTCATTTTCCAACCAGGTGTATTTATGCCCTGTGGCCCAACAAACCTTCAATATAATTAGAACAGGACAATTGTATTTGGCTATATGTCAGGTAGAAGACTAAACACATCTGATTGAACCACTGACTGCTGACAGCATCCGGGCTATGGTGGTAATAGTTGTCGTGAGGGGGAAATGGGACAGGGGCTGATGCATCAGGCTTTGGAGTCTGACAGTTCTGTATTGAAATCTATGAGTATGGTTTGGGAGATTGTTTAAACTCCCTGAGCTGTATTTTGGCCATCTGTAAGTAAAGACAAGTACTCCCTCTCTCCTGGGTAGCTAAGTGTTACTATCCATGCTAAAACATAGCCAAGGGGCTGAAACACAATAGGCCCTCAAAATATGCCTGCTATTATTATTATCATTACCAGCATCATTAACATTTCCATACTTTTACTATAGAATGAAATAATTCTCCTTAAATTTTTAATGTCTATTAGGATAAAAGCCAAACACTTGTGTCTGGAGCTTTCAAAACAAAGCTAAATTGGACAATGTATTTTGAAAGCACATTGAAAATTCTACAGCTTTATGCAAATCTAGGAGCATTTCATATTGCCATGTGTCTGATAAGCTAAAAGCATTCCAGTCAGAAAAGAGATGTGTTTCAGGTTTTGAAATAAAAGGGGACAGATAATATTGCCAAGAAGCATCTCAGCGTGACTGAGTGTAGCCAATTCTCCACATTGTTCAGGTAATTCAAAACAGAGGTCAAAATATAGAAACATGGAAACACTTTCAAATGCACGATCGATTGATGATAAGTTGAAAACATCAGGAATTGTTGAACAATATTGCAACTGTTATTTTGAAGAGAGTAGGAAGAAATTAATGTGTAAAAACTTCATATTATTATTGGTGCTTCCCCCCAAATTCCCACGTTGCTAGATTGTGGGGGTCTGGATAGTGTTTTGGGGTATGTAAAACTTCTTAGGGGACCTTCACTTCCAGAATAAAACAGGGACATTATCTTTCTGGATTCTCTCTTTCTCTTCTATCTTTTCTAAGGTAAGAATGTATGTTCTTGAATCCTGTAATGTCTATTTCAGAAATAATTAATTCAGTCAATGCATATTTAGTGAGCATCTACTATATACTAGATAACACCAGCATTTTAGAGGCACACTCAATATTGATCCCTATCCCTCCCATATTTACCAACTATGAATTTTTGTCTCAGGTCTGCCTAGACTTGTCATGTGGTCATCAATAAAACCCCTAAAAGGACTTTGCCTAAAGGTGTCCATAAGTGATACAGGCCTAGAATTATAGTTCCACTATATCACAGCTGTTCCAGAGCTTAAGTGACAGATAAGAAGGTGTTTTCAAAGTTTAAAATGATTTTTGCAAAGTGCTGCTGTTACCATTGCTATATCAATTAAAAGTATAGAAAAGCATTGGAATCTATGGACAAGCTAATGAAAGCAATTAAAAAAGATCAAACAATAAAGGCTGATTTGATGAGGGGCAAGGTAAATAAAATGTCAAGATAGTTTACTAGTTAGAATAGTCACCCCAAGCCATCCATTTCCTGTTAAACCCACCTGAATTTAGTCTAACAGTGTCATAGACCAGTGGTTTCTCAAATGGGTGTGTGAGCATCACGAGCGGGGTGTGTTAAAACACTGGCACTGCCTCCTCCCCAGTGATTCTGATTCAACTGGGGTAGGGACTGAGAATCTGCATTTCTAACAAATTTCAGATTAAGCTGACCCTGTGGAGAAAACTCTTGGAGATGTCAGAAGGCCCTGCTCTTGCTGAGTTTGCAAAGCAAATGGGGAAACAAAGCTTGAAGGGATGAAAAAATAATAATCCTAGTCCTGAGCACCAAACAATGGATGGCAGGACCGACTTTCTAAGAGGTAGTTCAAATCTAACTTGCCCCCAAATGGGATTTTTTCTTGCTTTCCAGCCACAAACCTGTTCTAGTCTTCCCACCTCTTTTTATGACAAATTCTCAACCCAAGTGTTCAAATTAAAAACTTAGGAGTTTAGTTCAGCACACACCCCAGCAGATTCATTGATTCAAAAAATGTCTACTTTTAACACCTACCGTATGTCGGGCACTGCTCTAGATGCTGAGGGGTCAAGCAATAACTAAAACAAAGTCCAAATGTTCAAACAATTGTGGTTCATAAGTAGAAAAGACCTAGTGAATGAAAAAGTAGGTGGTTGCTAGCATGTACTGTAACCAGAAGGTGAGCATTTCATAGTATCTCCATCATCCTAGATTCAGTCATCCTCTCTTGCCTCATCTACTAAGGTGGACACTTACTAAGCCTCTGCTCCTACTGTCCCCATCAATTATCCACCAATGTTTAGAGAGTCCATTAAGCTGTTATCGGAGAGTGATATTCTCTTCTTTAAAACCTCTGGAGACTTTCCTTTGCTTTTGATATTAAACCCAGATGCCTTACCTCACATGACATACGGGACCTCTCCAAACTCTTACTTTTCTCATCATCACTCAGAAAGCTCCTCTGGTTGTCTTTCCTCCCTCTGACAAGCAAAGTTCTTTCAACTTCAGGGCCTTTGTACCTGCATTTCCCTCTTCGTGATCCATCCTTTGGAATATGTTTGTCCTTGTCATCATTTAGGTCCTAAGCCAATATCATCTCAAGAAAAATGTAGTTTCTGAGCCTACTTCTAGCACATCTCCCAGCCACAAATCTGTATCTGATTACTTGTTTATTTTTCTTTCTTAGCATTTATTGTTCTCTGATAGTATCTATCTAGCTAAGCAGTTATTACTACAATAATGTGGCCAGTGTCTTATTCAGATTTGTTCATTATAGCTCTAGCATCTAGATTAGTGCCTCAAATATCATAGGCATTCAGTTAAAATTAATTCAGTAAATAAATGGATGTGCATGATGAATTGTCAAGACATTTCTTCACATTATTTGGAAGTAGATTAACATCAAGGACCATGTCTATTGCATTTTACATCCCTGTGTTTAACCTTGAGCTGTGCATACAGTAGCTGTTCAACAAGTGCATGAACACATAAACACTTCACTGCATTGCCCTTCTGTCAGAGCATCCTGAATTTTTAAATAGATACATGTAATCAGATTTTAAACATTCAAAAGAAAAGTTGAAGGGAGTTTTCTCCCTTCAAAGTTGAAAGTTCTCCTTTCAAAGTTGAAGGGAGTAGAGGCAAAGAACAAGATTAAAAAACAGCAAATCCACAATGTCTTAGCATCACAGAAGCTGGGGGAGGGGAGAGTTTGAGAAGATTAAATGTCAGTTGAGCAGGTGCTGAGGAGGACTGAACATTGAAAAATGGATTTTGCCTGCAGATGGATTTTGATTGAAGAGAGACGTGTCAAAAGAAGATGAGAGTTAAGGAGGAAAGTGGTAATGAGGAAGGAAAGAGGAAAGAGGTACAAGAGAGATTGTTTAAGAAAATAGAAATAAATCCCTGTTCACATTTGGGTAGCATTACTTGGAAAAGGGGGGTGGAATTGTAACCTTTAAACAATGCGAGATAAGAGCTAGTGAAGAGGGAGAGAGTCTAGGAGGGGCCTTTGGTCTGTGTGGGGGACTCAGGCAGGGAGAAGAGGTGAGATTACCAGTGTGGGAAAAGTGGACAAAGGCAGTGGGTGCCACACAATAGACATGGCTGCCCAGGAGTAGCTCATCAAAGACTGCCTTGGCCTGAGAATATGTAATGAGACAAAGGTGACCACTCACCCTCTCTTGAAGTCCAAATATCCTGAAAACTTCAAGAAAAATACAAATTGAAAATAGTGGTTCCCTTGTTATGAATCTAGGAATGGGAGCAGGTAAGTGTCTTGCGCGAGTGGATAACACAGATAGAAAAGCCTTCCCGGAAACGTGAAAAGGGAAGGCTTTGGGAGCAGGAGAAGGGAGAACCTGATAGTTGTAGGGAATAAAGCGGTGTCAAGTGGACAGAAATGAAGAGTTGAAGAATTTCTTAGTTTGGTTGCTGACTTTACCCTTTTCTAAGGAATTCATTCCCCTCCTCTTAGCCTTAATTAATCCCCTGTGAAAGAACATTGCTGTTATCTGCGACAATTAATAGATACCCTTAAACCCTTAACAGAGGAGTTAGCTCTAGAGAAATCCTTAAAATGGCAACTAGGTGGGGCCTCCCTTGTGGTGCAAGGGGTTAAGACTCAGCACTATGAAGCTTTCTGCAGCCACTGCAGCAGGAGTTTGTTCCGCAGCCAGGGAGTTTCCCACATGGTGCAGCAGACCCCTCCTGTCTCTCCCGCTGTTCCCCTCAGTACTGTGTTTCAGTCAATCTGCCTGTTCTGCTCCCTGCTCTGTCTCTGGTGAATCCTCTCACCAGCCCCACACCTCTGGCCTACACCCCAGCTCTTGTATGCATAAAAAATAAATCTTTGGGAAAAAATGGCAGCTAGGTCAGAGCAAGGCAAGAGCCACAGGGGGTCTTACACATCATTTTAAAACTAAATACATAAGAATCAGTTCAGGATAATATTTTCAATGCCTAACTCTGCCCTGGTCCTCCTCCTCCCTATGAGACTGGGTCTGTTGATCAGTAGTAGAGCCTGGAATATGCACAAGGAAATGGGTGATCTTGTAACCAATCTACAAATCTCTCTAAGAGTCTTAAGACTGGAGTAGTGCTAGAAGGATGTGGTTGTTCAGTATGGAGCTAGCATGGAACAGTTACAGTGGTGCTCATGGATGAACCCTGTTTGACCCCCGAGAGCTGGGTTCTTAACACAGACTACTCAGTAAATACCTGAATCTTTGTGGTCTAAGTCATCATCGTGAACCCACCCCCTGTAAAACTGTTCATTCATTCACATTTATATTGTTGTATGTCAACCACGGCTAGCTAGTTCTAAAGCATTTCTGTCATGCCCAATGAAAAACCTATACTCATTAAGCAGTTGCTCCCTATTCCCCCTTCTCTGTCACCTCCTCAGTCACCAACCATATTCTGCTTATGAATTTACTTATTCTGAATATTTCAAATAAATGGAACCATACAGTATGAGTGGTTTTATGAATTTCTTTCAGCAGAATGTTTTTGAAGTCCATCCACATATCAGTACTTCATTTGTTCCCTTTTTATAGCTAAGTAATATTCCAGTGTATTCACATACCACAATTTATTTAGCCATTTATCCTTAGAAGGACCTTTACATTGTTTCTAACAGTTAGCTAATGTGAATAGTGCTGTTTTGAACATACCTGTGCGTAAGCTCATAATATTTATCATCCCAGATGTTTTTATGATGGGGTCAGTACTCAGACCCTGTGTGCAAGGTGTTATTTTGAGGAAAAATGGGATTTCTATGTTATTTTAATATTATTTAGAAGGAAAATTCCTTTTCTGGAACTGATGGAGTATTCTGCCACAGGGTAGGTTCACAGTCAGCTCTCAGTAACACAGACTACAGAGTGGGAGAAAGAACTGCGACTCCTGAACCAAAGTGAACAATGGGAGCGAGTGAATTAGCTGTCCCGTGCCAAACCAGAGCACATGGCATCATAAATAACCTCTTGAAATGTACTAGACTTTTCTCTCACTAAAAGATTGCTTTCTAGCAATGCCCAAAGAGAAAGTAGGGGGTAAAACATTTTCTAACTGTTGGCTGAATAACAGCTGATAGAGCCCAAAGTGAGCTTCAGAGACTCCTCACAGGGATCTGAGAGGAAGCATTAAGGTTTGTCAAGCCTGCATGTGAACCACGTCCAGGTAAAAAAGAAACTTCTGTGGCAATTATTTTAATGAAAAGGTACACTCAGGCCAATACATTATCCTAGCCATGGAGCCATCACTGATGTCTCAGAAAGATACGAGTGTGGCCTTTGATGCCAGGCTTTGTACTTCTGTAAAAGCTCACTTCTGAGGAGTTCAAAGCGCTTTCCCCGGGCTTCCTCATAGTCCCTTTCAACCCCTTTGTGGGGTAGATGACAAGTGTTATTCTCATCTCACAGATGACAGGAAAGCTGAAATGAGAGAGGTTAAGTGGTGTGTTCAAGACTTATCCTTCGTCTTTTAGGATGGGCTCCCAGTTGCCAGAATCCTCAGATTTGGCCCTGTCACCCTCCTGCCTGTTATCACAAGGTCGATGTATAATAGTTACTAAAAATAATAAAGTATCTGTCAACAGTGGAAGACAGATATTTTCAATTCAGTACCGCCAACTGCCTGTATTGAGTTTTCCGTCAGGCTCTCTGCAGCATTGGCAATTCTGAGCGTGAGGAGGTTTTCCATACTCATTTTTTTGTATCGCTATCTGTGTTGGGTATCACGCAGTTGTGTTAACATTGTTGTTGTTTCATCAGATCTTCATAAGGTGCCATCTTTCGATAACTTTAGGTAATGGTGTGAAATGGTATATTTTCTGAACACATTTCTTTGTGGTGGAAAGCAAGTTGTAAAGCAATCTTGAGCATGTGGTTGACTGACAAGATCACTGAGGTGTGATTAATTTTGAGTACAAGATGAATACCTTTTTCCCCCTAGACAAAACTTACAGTAACATTCTTGAATTGAGTGAATAGTGTACTCTAGTCATTAAACCTTACTCTATACCTCAATATCATCTTAGGCCCTCAGTGTTCCTACCACTGGTTGAACATCAGAACATCAGAATTGCTGTGTGTATTTTCATGCTAATCTGTAAACTGTAAAAGTAATGAAAGTGATGAGAAAAAGTTAGCTTATAGAGCAGGATTTAACATGAAAAGTAAACAATTCCTTCTCTGTATCATTTCTCTAGAATGTTTTGGATTATACCACAATATATTATACTGTGATAATATATCTTAGCTCTCATTTACTCCATTACAACTATATGAATCTAAAGTTTCCTTTTTGTTACATGGTATTCCATTGTTTGGCTGTATAATAATCTATTTAATCAAATCCTCCTGTGTCAGATATTTCATTTATTTATTTTTTTAAACTTTTTTTAGATTTATTTTATTTATGTATACACACAAGAACTAGGGTGTAGGCCAGAGGTGCCGGGGGTGAGAGGATTCACCAGAGACAGAGTGGGGAGCAGAACAGATGGATCTACTGAAATACTCTGCTGAGGGGAGCAGCAGGTGAGACAGGAGAGGTCTGCTGCACCATGTGGTTCAGCTCCCTGGTCAGGGATCGAACTCATGTCTCAGTGGTTGGTGATAGCTTGATAGTCTGAGATTGAACCCCTGCACCACCAGGGAGGATCTGTGTTAGGCTTTTTAGTTCTTGATCATTAAAAAAGCTATAAATAATGGACAGTTGGGTATATAACAATGATACTTATCAAAATAGAGGATACATTTGCAGGTAGGGACTTTCTAAGATAAAGGGTAACTGTAGTTTGCATATGTGTATCTTCAAATATATGTATATTCACTATATATAGTACATGAATATAATATGTACTACATATTATATTTACTCATGTATCTCAACATATGGTCTTCCTCTCTATGAATGTATATATGTTTGTGTGTGTGTGTGTGTGTATGTGTGCAAATGTGCATGTGTGTTTTGTTGCTATTTATTCCTGAGGAAATTTTAAATGAAAACACAATCTGTCAAGCCCCAGCCTAAAATTTCTACTGGATCTGACACTCCTAATGTGCTTATTCAATATCATTCTTTTCCTCTTTAAAGCCAAATAATTAATTCTGAGTCCCGGTTCAGTGAAATCCTCCATCCCGCAGAATTGCCAACAAGAATACTAAGACTGTTTTCAGTCTACAGTTAATATAAAACTTTAACTTTTAAAAATCATAAAACTCAGTCTATTTTTATATGACTCATATGTACAGTATAGAGGTATAGCGGTCACAGACAGGCCTTTTTTTTTTTTCCCAGTGACCACTAGTTACTGAAAAGTTCAGGCTTTCACCTTAAGCTGAGTAGTCATTGTCATCACTGCACATTGAAATTTCAGAGCAGAATAGGAAAAGATTTGTGATATAACAATAGGAAAGATGATTTACTCTGCATAGAAATATCTAAGACTATGGAATTTCTGTGTGGCTTTTTATGATGATTATCAGCAATCTTGTGCAGATATTTTCTTTCTTTTCCATCACTGAGATTTTGAGCAAGTATGTACTTGTCTGGATGCTTTTATAACCACCTGTGGTCTTACAGAGCACTATTCCTGAAAAATAAAAATGCAAGAAAGAAATGGGATGCTTCAGTCTTTCTGAATAGCTCACCGCTCCCTTTACACTTATAGAGGATATATTGCTTGGATAGGATCTCTACTAAAGATGCCTGAAGGAATATCACAAAATCACCACTCTGAACCCTTGCTTAATAAAAAATACATAGAGACATGCTTTGTCACAAGATAGTGCTGTCAGTTATCAGGAACTTATTATGCTTGCGCAGAATAATTAAACCACTGGAATTGAGCTTATTGAATATTTTGAGGTGAAAAATCTTGCATAGAAAATATTGCAAAAGTCTTAACATAATTCATATTCAGTATCAAAATGTTGCCACATTTTAGAGCACCAAACTGATTTGAAGAGTGATCAGATTTAAATAAAATATTGTGCATACTCTCAATGAACACATTCAAATAATACTATCATGTTTATATGTTTAACTCAGAGAAAACCAGAATGTTGGGGGTGGGAGTGCATTTCTTGGTACAAAGGGGAAAGGAACTATCGACCGAGAAGATTATTTCATACTTCACTGTCAGTTCAAATGTTCCTGGGTGTCTATTGTTACGTTGGCTAAGGCTAAGTGGCCAGGACTGTTGCTTTCTACTGTTGTAACCAGGTTTAGGTTTCAGCAAGAAAACCAATTCATGTTCAAGTGCACAGTTATTTAGACCATTATCTTGGACAAGTCACAGGGTCTCTCTGTGGTTCAACTTCATTGACTGTGAAGTGTTTAAAATGATAGTAATTTTCTCACAAGACTGCTAGGAAGGTTAATTATTATTGGACAGGCAGAGCACTCGGCATGGTTTTTCGTAGGTAGAAAGCATTTGTCATCCTCACCAGTTGGGTGTATCTCTAGAGTTATTGTGGCTAGTTATTCCTTAAAGAATTGTCCCCGGCCCCCATTCTTAAAAATTCTCCATGAGCCAAGAATTAATACAGAGAAAAACAAAGGAAAGAAGTGATATGTATGGGTGTGAACTCTGCTGTACAGTCTGCTAGGCATTTGATATATCTCATTTCATCCTTTCACCAATCTTTCAAGGTCAAGAAAATAAGTTTTAAAATGGTTATACGTGTCAAGGTTAGCAGGATATAAACTAGGTTTGAAACTATTCAGTCTGGCTCTAAGATTGGAGGGAAAGAGACTCAGTATGCTCATTTATTCTATTCAATTTTTCTTCCTCTAACCCATCCCATCTCTACCAACATCACTAATGTGTAATAAGGAGGCACTTTTTTGAAATTTGATACTCCCACATCAAACTGTAGCTTTTTTTTCTTGTCAGTTTTCTACTATCCAAGTCTGCTTTATATATATCCCATATTACTGACATGGGGATCCTCAGTATCATACTAAAATTGGCACCAGTGACTGAAAATGTCACCTCTTGTGTTAAATTCACTTCCATGTATAAGAAGTTAGAAAATCTAGTTGTGTCTACGCTCAACTTAAAATATAAGTTTCTAATGTAAACTGAAAAGAAATTTGTCCAGTAGGCAGTCACAGTTTTACAGAGGAGAGTATGTGGCAAGTGCTAAATTATTCACAAGTGGACCACTTGAGTTGGCGATCTAGGGTGATGCAATTGCCAGAGGACTGATTTTAAAATTAGTACATAGAGGTTCCAGTCACACTCTGCCACTAAATGGATGTATGACTTTGCAAGTTATTACCTCTCTGAGCCTCAGTTTTCCAAATGAATTTGAGCAATAACAGTACCTGTTCCATGGACTGACTTTTTAAATACATGATAAAATACAGGTAAAGCCTTTGCACTGAGCTTGCCCGCATCAAACCTGGGGAGATGTTACATAGAACTGAGCACACCAAACCTATACCTGAGCTTCATTCATGCCTATAACAGAGTAGACTAATTCCAGAAGGAATATCACATGCTCCAGCACTCTATATAAAAGAATAACTTAAGTTAGTGTATACCATTACTATGCCACTTGACTGACTGCAAAAACGTAGCACTTGGGAACTCTACAGTTATCAAGATTTTGGAAAGCCTAAGCAATCACTTAGTGAACACCAAAAACATAGAGAAACCCAAATAACAAGTCCATGCAAAAACTCCCAGGGAAAAGGAGTGAGTTTAAGCCCAAACCATTTTAAAGGTGATCTTTAAAGATTGTGTTTCTAATTGGCTAGATTTACATATTAGAGCCCTCTGCTCCTCTGATGCCATTAGCCAAGTCAAGAGCTTCAGGCAATATCATGATATCTGTGAAAAAAAAAAGATACAGTGACACTGGCTCATGCACATTCCAGGACTATTGAGGTAGACTGAGTATGACTGTCCCCTCGTTAGGAGCATGCAGGGGGGGACCATCACACCCTTCACCACTCGCAGGGGTGACAGCACTCAGATTAGCGGGACCCGGCTTTTATGTGACCCGCTCAGCCCCTGCAGGCCCGTGTGTGAACCACCTAGGAGGCCAGAGATGAATATGTTTCTGTATTAACCGGGCCTCCCTGGTGGCGCGGGGGAGGAAGACACAGCGCTATCAAGCTCTCACCAGCCACTGCAACATGAGTTCGAGCCCCGGCCAGGGAGCTTCCCACATGCGCAGCAGACCTCTCCTGTCTCCCTGCTGCTCCCCTCAGCAGTGGATTTCAGTCAATACGCCTGTTCTGCTCCCCACTCTGTCTCTGGCGTGTCCTCTCATACCCCGCCCCACACCTCTGGCCCACACCCCAGCTCTTGAATGCGTAAATACATAAATATTTTTAAAATACTAATATATTATCATGTTAATGTTGATATTATACTAATTACTATTTCATGATATAATGATATTATAAAATATTAATAGGCTATTAATAATATCGAGTAGCATAAAATATATAAAATAG
>PVIJ01007440.1:0-82421 GCA_004024925.1 Scalopus aquaticus | reverse complement strand
TAAGTGAAACCATTCGATATTTTTCTCTTTCTTTCTGTCTTATTTCACTGAGTATGATCCCCTCTAATTCCATCCATGTCGCTGCAAATTGCATGTGTTTATCTTCTTTGAATGCTGAGTAGTATTCCATTGTGTATGTGTACCACATCTTCTTGATCCAGTCATCTATTTTTGGACATCTGGGTTGCTTCCATACCTTTGCTATTGTGAACAGTGCCGCAATGAACATATGGGTGCATGTAGCCTTTTAATCCTACCAAAAGCAATTTACAGATTCAATGCTATTCCAATAAAAATGCCCATGCTATTAACGCACTTTTGAGGCATGACTGTTCTGTATTGTGCCTCAATGGTTAAAATAATAACAGTTCTATGTAACAGTAGCTTAAACTGTCTCGCACAAAGTCTGAAATATTTTCAATGCTCAACCTTTCCGACAGGGCTTTATCTAGTGCGCCGCTGACGTCAGCTTACTTTGGCAGCTGCCTGGCAGTAGTATTGCATTGCATCAGTGAATGATGCAATCAACTCTGGGTGATGTGTGCATGATGGTATTATGCAATGCAATGCAATATCACATCATTCTAGGCTGATTTAGGATGATGTTGCAGTCCTACTGGATCAATTTATATTTTGAAACATATAAAATGAATTATATTAAATACCTTCAAAACGAGAGCTAATAAAAAATTTTCAGGGTTATATTCATGTTGAGCACACCAAGATACTACAGATTAGGGCCTTTGAGTCAGTTATGATCTCACTGTTGAACAGTGTTATTAATGATTATTGAGTTTTATTTCTTCACTATAGAAGGCAAGAGATATAGCTTTGCGCTATAAGGTGCAAAGAAACCTAAGTTTTAGATTTAGATTGATTATTTAGGTACAATTGAGAAAATCAATCAAATTATTTCTGTGACCTTAAATATAGTCCTGTCTAATCTACATCGTAGAGGGAAAGAGCTAATACATCTGCTATTTAATATTTTAAGAAAGAAGCTTCAATAAATACAAGATGCAGTGATTTTTATTGTCACTATAGATATATATTTGTCAAAAGAGATTAATGAGATGAGAAAAGATAGCTATTAACTTTTTTGATTGGAAAGAAACATTGCATTTTTATCACTGAAGTGCCTTAGATGTTCTCCGTACATGCAAGGAAATAGTGGCAGCTCTCTAAAAAGTAACTGTCTTGATTAAAATACAATTACTTTATGTGAGGATAACCCTTCTACCTTCTCAGAGAAATGGTTTATATCTTTAGAAAGATCTTTTTTCTTGCTAAGAAGGCTTTTAAAAATAACCTTTTACCCCTTCATCCCTGTGCCCAGAAAAATAGAAATAATCACCTGCTCAATCATCTTTGATTTCTCCATTTATTCTGTCAGAAGAAAGCTTGCATACTAATTGAGGCAATGGCTTTTGTGTTTTCAATAGCTAATCATGTAATTTTGTCTCTCCTAGACACTGTTGGGCCTGTTTGAATAAGAGAGATCATCAGCTCAATAAGTCCTTAGCAGTTGCTCTTGTTAAACTTTTAGTGAGATGCAGCAGAGGAAACATACCTCTTGGACTCACACACATTTGATTGAGAGAAACTTCCAAAATTTGTCATTGAGGTCAGATTTATGGTCTACATCCTAGAAATATGTACCATATGCCTGATAGAGAAGAATACAGATTAGAGAATTTAGTTGCTAACAACTGGGGGAAAACTAAGTTTTCTAGAAATATTTAAATTTTGGCTTTATATCAAATGACTTGGAGTATTTGACCTACATTAAGTAAGTTTCAAAATAATGGAAGAGGTCTTCATGTTGAATACAGTCATCTAAGTAACACAATATGATAAATATAAAAGTACTGTCATGTTTCAGAAGTATAGGCTCACACCTCTTCAGAATTATGTAACCACGTCACACCCACCATCCAGGCACACGTAGTTCTCCACCATAGTCCGTTGGACCCCTCCACATGTTTTTCTCCACATTTCCTACACCCTGTATTCTCAATGTTATAGTAAGATTTTTGTGGCTGGTTTTGATTAGTTTTGCCAACTTTTTTTGTTTGTTTTGCTATATTTTAAAGGTAAGAGAAACAATCTGCTCTTTATCTTTTGCCTTCTGGGTTGTTATGATTACTCTAATTTTCTACCCAGTTCCATTCTTGTCACAAATGGCAAAGGTTTTGTTTTATTGTTGTTCTTGTTTTTAATAGTTGAGTAGTATACCATTCTGTTTATATATTCTACATTTTAATTCACTCTTTTGTTCTTGGGCACTTAGGTTGTTTCTATAAAATAGCTGATCTAAACAGTGATACCACAAACATAGAAATGCATATATCCCTTCAAATGAGTGTTTTGAAATTCCCAGATAGGTACCTAGGAATAGAATTGATGGACAGTATAGTAGATCTATTTTGAATGTTTTAAGGTACCTCTATACTGTTTTGCATAGGGGCTCGACCATCCTACATTCCCACCAACAGTATATGTGGGTTCCCTTTCCGTGACAGCCTCGCCAACATTGGTGTTTCGGCACTTTTTGATATAGGTCGTTCTCACAGGTATGAATTGGTATCTTGTTGAGATTTACATTCGCTGATGATGAGGTTTTTGATTTGCTGATGATGAGTGATGAGGAATATTCTTGTGCTTATTGTCTATCCACATCTTCTTTTTGGAGAAGTGTCATTTTAGTTCTGAACATTTTAAATTTTTTTTAACTTGTATTAATTCTTTATAATTTTGGATATTTCCCCCTTTTCAGATGTTTTATATGCAAATATTTTCTTCCATTCAATGGAGGTGTCTTTTTGTTTTAATGATGCTTTATTTTGCTATGCAGGAGCATTGTTGTTGTTGTTGTTTTTCCCTTTTCTTCTTTTCTCTCTCTCTCTTTGGCATAGAAGAACTGGGGTGCAGGCCAGAGAACAGGCAAATCTACTGAAATGGGAGCAGTGGGCAAGACCAGAGAGGTCTGCTCTGCCATATGTGGGGTAGCTCCCTGGCCAGGGATCAAACTCAGGCTGTAGGTGTGATAGCACTGAGACTTAACCCCAGTGCCACCAGGAAGGCCCAGAGTTTTTTTTTTTTTTTTTTTTTTCATTTTTATGTAGTCCCATATGTTTATATTCTCTTTTGTTCCCCTTGTTATTGTTGCCCAATTTATAGGACGTATTTGAAACCAATGCCATGAAGTATTCTGCCTATATGTTCTATTTATTTTGTGTTATCAGGTCTTAGATTCAGGCTGTATATGTTTTCAAGCCTTTCTTGTTCAAAATAACCTAAAATTTATATATTTGGATTCATACATCATACCATACGTCCATTCTTTATTTCATTCATATTTTATTTCTCATTGCTATAATCAGACTGTATGGTTGTGAGATAATTTACTCTGTTGATAAAAATTCCAGGTTGTTTGAAATTTGGTGCTATTGAAGACAATGCTGCTTTTAATAATAACATATTCATCTCCAGTTGCAATATATAATATATTATCTAGGAAAATGATTCCCAAATTCTCCATGTAATAAAACAAATATCAACAGATAATACTAAGAGGCGGTGATTAGTCATAGATTCTCATTGTTTTAGCCATTGTTCGTCTTCCCTGAGGCCTGTTACAATCTCAAGCACACCTATAACCTATCATAGTATCAATATGTGTAGGTGATACCCAGGAATGAATTATGAAATCTTTGTGAATAAATATTTTGTTTTTTTTTTTTTTTAAATCAGGTATATTTTGAAAAGAGTAGTATCAGATACCCCTAAAAAACAGATATGATAGTTAGATAGTAGTAATTGAAAATAAGTTAACATTAACTTGACATTATCAACTTAATATTGACTAAATTAATATTTTTTAAAAGAAGGCATGATCAGTTTACAAAATTGGTAAGCTATTCTGCAAATTTGTATATAGATTTTTAGGATTCTTTGTGGGAAATTTACAGATATCAAAATAGTAGATCTTCTTTTCCAGCTATTTTGCATATCCTATTATTGTGACTAAAATCTTGAAAGTGTTAAAAAGAAATAAACTTGTAATGATTTTGTAATGATCCTAATTTTAAAGAGAACTGGTATTGTTATTTCAATACTTACAGTTTCTGTAAGTATCCCTTAATAAGTAAAAGAAGTTAATTTCTATTCCTGTTTTGTAGAAAGTCTTTATCATGAATGAGGGTAGATTTTATTATATGCTTTCATTATGTGTATTGGAATAGTCATATAATTTACTGCAATTAGAACAATGTAGTAAATGGTATTGATAGTTGCTTTTTGTGAGTGTGAGGTTGAACTACCTTTGTGTTCCTATATATATATATATAATATATATATATTATATATATATTATATATATAATTTGCTGGATAAGATTTTTTAATATTTGTTTTGGACTTTTGCCTTTATGTTGAGGAGGAGTGTGATCCTGCACATTTCTTCCCTCGATTATAATTTTCTGGGTTTGGTATCATAGTAGAGTATAAATATAAAATATTCATCCTCTTTGAAAAATTAAAATATTCATATATGTTTAAATATTATGTAAACATTTGGGAAATTTTCATGTTTTATAATACAATTGCTAATTTTTATGAAAATTCGATCACATTGAATTAAAGAAAGCAAAGTAAGGGATTTGTTATCCTATTGCTGTATTTATCTTATTCATTTATTTAACTTTTGAAATTTGTAAATTTTCAGTAAAAACTTTCACTTCATAATCAAAGAAAAATTAGATCAAGCTTGATTTTTTGTTTTGTTTTGGTTTTGTTAGGCAAACAACATGAATTAAAAATTTCCATCAGTTTCAATATCCATTATATGGATAACAAATGATCTTGCTACTTGGCAGCAGAAAATTTGGCTTAGATCCATTGACCTAGCATTAATGATGTGCTTCTAGGCAACAGCTGTATTAGAGCTCTGCTACCATATTCTTGTTCATACTGTAAGCTTTGCATTGTATGTTACCTATTTATCAAGGCCAATGGAATGATCAACATACCCACTCTATACCATAGAGGACAAGGGTGTTTGGAAAATATCCCCATTGATTACACAAATATAAATATTTTTCAGGATATACAATGTGATGTTTTTAATTAAATGATACCAAGTCCAATCTCAGAAAAAAAACAAATATAAAGCTATCTCACAAGCACACACATTTCTTTTGAAAAGCATTTGCCATGGCCTTTGTTCATAGATTCTATTATACAAGAGGCTTGTTTGGGTTGGATATTTTGCTCCATTTTATTAATTTTGTCAGAAGTGTTCTATCTGCAAAGTCTCCCAGAGGTCCAACTGCTTTGAGCCTCCATGTTTAATTAGAAAAATAAAATGAGGAAAATTAAAACCAAGTAATGATTAAACTGTCCTTTCTTGCTCTGGGAAAATGTTGCTAACTAAGTGTGATGAGTAGAACTTTTAAAGCATTTAGTTTGTTTTTTCAGATTTAAAAAT
This sequence comes from Scalopus aquaticus, assembly GCA_004024925.1. Classification (NCBI taxonomy): domain Eukaryota; kingdom Metazoa; phylum Chordata; class Mammalia; order Eulipotyphla; family Talpidae; genus Scalopus; species Scalopus aquaticus. Next base: position 76,934 of record PVIJ01007440.1, on the reverse strand, counting down.
ACTTGTTTGCCACTATTTTCTTATAAATTTTTTATTGATTTTATGCTGGTTTATAATATCATATAGGATTCAGAGATATAAGTTTTTTTTTTCATTTTTTTCACATCTATGTTACCATACCCCACCCACCACCAAGCTACCCATAGTTCTTCACCATAGTCCTTTGGGTCCCCTCCACATTTTTCTCTCTACCTCCTTCCTCCCCATCAAGACCCTCAATTTTGCAGTCACTATTTTATTTTATTTTATTTTATTTTATTTTATTTTATTTTGTTTTATTTTATTTTATTTTATTGCTTAATGACGTCAGAATTCAAGGATGTGCCTGAGGAGGTGGTTTCACAGAGCAGGCTGCTCAGATATTATAGAGCAGGCAAAGTCAATGTGGAAGAATGGATGGCAGCTGTTTTTACTAGAAATAAAGCCATGCTTATATGAACATTGTCTGTGACAAAAAGTTCAAGAGTTTACTTTAGATAAAGGTAGTCTATTCCATAAATAGAGATGGGAGATTGGGCAGATAGATGCAAAATAATGAAACTACATCACTATATCACACAGTATGCAAAAGTCAACTCAAATGGAGGGCCTCCCTGGTGGCACAGCGGGTTAAAGTGCTGCACTGTGGAGCTGTTGGCAGCAGCGACGCAAGTTCAACACCCAACTGGGGAGATTCCCACATGTCGTGGCAGACCTCTCCTACCTCACCCACTGGTGCCCTAAGCAGTGTATTTCTGTCGATCTGCCTATTCTGCTCCCCACTCTTTCTCTGGTGAACCTTCTTACGGTCCCACGCCTCGGGCCTGCACCCCAGCTTGTATGCATAAAATTTTAAAAAAATAATAAAAATCAACTTAAATGGAATAAAGTCTTAGACCTAAGACCTGAGATGATAAAATACAAAGTAAAAAAGAAAAGGCACAACACTCCATGACATTGACTTCATTGATGTCTTTGTGGATTCATCTCCAGTGGTTAAAGAAACAAAAAAGAATATGAACAAATGGTACTACATTAAACTGAAGAAAAAGTTTACACAGCAAAAGAAAACATCATTAAAATGAAAAGACATCCTGGGCCTCCCTGGTGGCACAAGGGATTAAGTGTCAGCACTATGAAGCTATTGGCAGCCACTGCAGCATGAGTTTGATCCCTGACCAGGGAGCTGACCCACATGGTGCAGCAGACCTCCCCTGTGTCACCCGCTGCTCCCCTTGGCAGTGTATTTCAGTCATTCCACCCGTTCTGTTCTCCACCCTGTCTCTGGTGAATCCTCTCACTCCCCCAACACCTCTGTCCTACAACCCAGTTCTTGTATGCATAAATAAATAAATCTTTAAAAAAATGAAAAGACATCCTACTGAACGGCAGAAAATGTTTGCACTCCATAGATCTGAGAAGGAATGAATAATCAATATCTATACAGTACTCATAAAACTCAACAAAAAGAAAACAAATAATTCAATCAAAAATGGGCAGAGATGTAAATAGAAACTTCTTCAAAGAAGCTGTATAAAAGACCAACAGTTACATGAAAAATGCTCATCAAAATTCCTCATCATGAATCTGCATATCAAAACCACAGTGAGATGCCATCTCACACATGCGAGAATGGCCCATTCAAGAATACCAGAAACAACAAGTGTTGACAAGGATGTGGAGAACTGTTGGTTTGAATGTAGACAGGTCCAGCTCTAATGGAATGTAGTTTGGAGGTTTCTCAAAATATTCAAAATAGATCATTCATAAGATCTGTCACTGCCACTCCTAGGTACCTACCCAAGAATGTAAAAACATTAATTTGATGGGATATGTGCAATACCATGTTCATCGCAGCACTATTTACAATAGCCAAGTTATGGAAAAAACCTGTGTCCAAAGACAAAAGAGTGGACTATGAAGATGTGATATGTATACAGAATAGCATACTACTTAGTTATGAAAGTGAAAGATGAGCTCTTGTCACCTGTGACAACATAGATGAAACTGGAGAGGTTATTGCTAAGTGATATAAATCAGAAGACAAAAGATAAATGTATCAGATGGTTTCACTTATAATGGAATACATAGACATAAAACAATGAGTCAGACAAAACCAAGCCATTTAAAAATCTTGGAAATCTGACTGTATATTTAAGGCTAGCAGAATGGTTAGGGGAATGTGGAGAGCAAAGTCTAGAGGGGGCCCAATTGATTTTAGTGGAGTACTACGGGCAATACATCATTATAATGGTGGGTGTGGTGTGAGGAAGTACACCTGAAGAGGGGAGATCCTGTATCCCTGTCAATCATATACAGGGTTATAAACCAATGCTGCCTCAATAAAAGTTATTACATATATATATATATATATATATATATATATATATATATATATATATATATATATATATATATATATATATATAAAATTTTGTGTTTTCTTAGCGGATAGTAGCATAATATTTAAAATTCAAGTTTTAAACATTAAAGCAAAACATTATTTTACAGACTGAATATTTTTAAATAAAAATAAAGTTTCTTAGCAGGTGTTACTTTACTATAAATATCAAAGTACTGAATATCCTATTTCACTATTTCTTTTTTTATTCAAACCTATATGCCTACATGTTACAATTTAATTAATTTTTAATGTTTTAAATTGAGGTGCTTTTGTTTTATAGTACTATGTACTTTTCAATAGTACAGTTTCATACCTGGTTAAATATATACACTACGCCATACCACAACTATCACCAAAGGTTTAGTTACTATTCAATTCAGCACATATTTAGCGATCACCTAATGTATACCAATAATTGTGTTCATTGTTGAGGTGACTAATATAATAGGATATTTTCTTAAAAAAATAAATTTTAAAAAGACATTTTCTTCTTTCTAAAAGTGTAGTCATCTTTCAGGGTCTAGTAAAGGGAAAAACACTACCCTTAGAATTTCCAGCAAGATTTTAATATAAACCTGGTAAAAAATAAATAAATTAAAAAATAAACATGGTTAGCAAGGATCTGGGTCCAGATTAATCAAGCAGTCTCAATTAGCAAAAACAGGATATTACTCCACTTTTAGGGGATCCATACAAAGATGTTCTCAGCAAGGGGCTGAATCATGCTGATAGAGGTGACTCCATGGCTAACAGACTAGTGGAGATGAGGCATGCAAGTGACATCTAGCACTGGAGGTAGAAAGAGTAGGAGAAATTTTCTGGCTTCAAACTCTTCCTTATTTCCAGTCTCATTAGTGCCTATCAAGAGAGTTGCTAAACCTGGGAAATGTAATTCCTGTATGTAGAACAGAGAGAACAAGGACAGAAAAAAGAATTAAGACCAGTACCTCCCTCACAGAGTAGGGATTAAGTCTCAGAACTAACACATGTGTGGCCTAAGATCCCCAGCAAGGGAGCTGACCCACATGGTGTAGCAGACCTCTCCTGTCTTGCTCACTGCTACCCTCAGCAGTGCTTTTTAGTAAATCTGCCTGTTCTGCTCCCCACTCTGTCTCTGGTGAATTCTCTCACCCCCCACAGCCCTACCCCAAACCTCTGGCCTACACCCTAGTTCCTCTACCACAAAAAAAGAAACATCAAACCCAAAAACAACATGAGAAATGTTTGAGTAGGACAGAAAAATATGTGAAAAGAGGTAGTTTCAATAAACTGTTCTAAATGCAGCAAAAGATGATACTCAGATTTCTTGTTTGTTTTTGCTTTATGAGTTAACATTGGTTTACTGTTCCACATATGATACAGAAGTACAGGATCACATCTTTTCAGAGTACGTTACCACACCACACCCACCACCAAGACACCCCAGTGCATCATAGTGCATCGGGACCTCCTGTGAGTACACAGGGGAGCCTCACCATGATGCCTTGTCAATGAAGGCTCATTCATGGTGACTTTCATAAAGGTTGTTATGTTTTCTCGAGTTCTGAAGAATAGGAGAGAGCCTAGCAAAAGGAGAGAGGTAAAATAAAGGAAACAATGATGGCTGAAAGTTGTTGCAGGTACAAGAATACACAAGTATGATGATTTGGAAAAAGAACATATGTGTGTATATTTATGTGTATATATGATTTTTTACGTCATTGTTTATTTTTTTATAGTAATTGTTTTCTTTTTTTTTTAAAGATTTATTTTTTATTTATACATACAAGTTGGGGTACAGGCAGAGGCGTGGGGCGGTGAGAGGGTTCACCAGAGACAGAGCAGGGAGCAGAACAGGCAGATCAGAAATACACTGCTGAGGGGAGCAGCGGGCAAGGCAGGAGAGGTCTGCCGCTCCATGTAGGATTCTCCCCGGCCGGGCGTCGAACTCACGTCGCCGCTGCCAACAGCTCCACAGCGCAGCGCTTAACCGCTACGCCACCGGGGAGGCCCTAGTAATTGTTTTCTTCCCTCAAGGTGTAGTCTCATAGTTCTCCCGCCACCATGTTATAACATATATATATATATATATATATATATATGTAAGTTTGTAAATATGTTGGTGTATATGGCCTGGGTGTGTTTGTGTGTGTGAGAGAGAGACAAGGACTAGAAACCAATTATGTATGCAAGTATAGATCCTGAAGTATAATCATGCAGAATTTGCTTATAAATTATTAAAGCACTACATCAACTAAAATGCATTACTGTCTAATAAAATAAATATTAAGGTTTATATGTGTGATGGTGCAGAGATATTAGGATCATATTTACATATAAAGGACCTATATTTTAAGAGCTTTTTTCCCCTTCTCCGAATGAGTACAAATTTTCTTAGACCATGGAGCTGTCCTATAAAATAATTACAAAAATCAAATACACTTTGGTTTAGGATTCACAATTGGTATTTTAGATACCTTAGCAATATGCAGTGAGTCTATATCTAAAATATATTTTTATAAATAGTTTTTGATTCACAATTGTGTTATTAAGAATGGGCATTCACTAAGATTAAATAGATATTTACTTCACGACATGTCTTTCATTCTTAAAACAGAAATCATCTAATTGCCCTTACAAAGGGTGGAAGACATTTTTATTAAATTTGTGTCATGTGACATTAAAAGATGTGTTGCAAGATATTCCTGTAAAATACAAAAAAATTCTTTATTTTTCTATCTCAATCACCATCTTAGAACTTTATATATCTATCTTTCCATAAAGTAGAAAATCTAACCCTTTTATAATTTATTTTATCTTGATTTCTGAGCCATTTCTAACTATTTTTTTCAATTAAAATACCATTATGTTTTATTCTTACTACAGTCTTACATTTGTCCTGTATACAATTCAGAAGATCCAACATTGTATATAGAATATAAGGTACATTAATCTTATCACCCACAAGATAAGCATTCATATGGCAAAAATATATTCATCTATATGGCCAATATATATTCATATATATATGGCTAACTTAATGTAAGTTTCTGTGTTTGTATAAGCATGAGTTCTGTACATAAAGAAAAAAATATATATCTTTGTCTTATTATTGTACAAAATTTGGATTATAGTGCTTATTATCTTTTCATCTGTTAATATTACATTATGATCATTTACTTAATGTCATTCTAATTATTTTAAAATTTTAATGGTTTTAAAAGAGTCAGTAATCTGAATGGGCCTTAATTTCTTCACATATCTCTCTATTTAAGTGTTTTGAAATCAATATATACAACACTAAAACATATATACTCCTGTATAATCTTTGAATACAGCCTTTAACTTCTACAAGTACAATTGTTGGATTTCTCAGCTTACTGGATAGGCATTGTTTATTTCCCAGTTCTCACTCTTTATTAGTCAGTCTTGCATTCAACTTACCTGGATCCTGGGAATTTCTATTCTGATTTCTTCTCAGAATCTAATTAAGGCATTACTCTAAACAACCCTGGTTTCTAAAGTCATCCAGTCATGTACCTTTGATTGTTCTGAAATGCTTATAAGGTTTCTCACCCTTAAAATTATGGATTTCCGGGCCCTCCCTTGTGGCACAGCAATTGAACACTGACCTGTGGAGCTGTCAGCAGCGGCAAAGTGAGTTCAATGCCCGGCCAGGGAGATTCCCACATGGCGTGGCAGACCTCTCCTGCCTCGCCTACTGCTCCCCTTAGCTGTGTATTTCCGTCATTCTGCCTGTGCTGCTCCTCAATCTATCTCTGGTGAACCGTCTCGCCGCCCACTGCCTCTGGCCTGTACCCCAGCTTTGTATGCATAAAGAAATACGTCTTAAAAAAAAATGATGGATTTCCTTAACTGCTATCTAAGATAGTCTAAGTCATCTCAAATTATGCATTAAAAGGGTGAGTAAATAAATAAAGAGGAATATGTTGAGAAAGGATATCTGGAGACAATCTGATACATTCATCTCCAGGCCATTTCTGTTATCTCCTAGCCGTTATCTAAATATAAACCTTCCCATTTCTTCCATATCAAGAGACCCATAGAAGAGGCATAATCCTAGACTCAAACAGCTGGAAGGAGGTAAAGGCAGGTCTTTAAAGACTGATTGGATCCATCTCACTGAAAACTAATCTCAAAGTCATAAGATATCCTGACTATTATGAAAGGCTTTTTTAACTAGGTAATAAGCTCTTCTTCCTTGAAATTCTCCTTTAAGAGAAAAACTCCAGTGTTCCTTTTATAAATTTAAAGTATAATCTTCTCTTTTGTCTTCAGTATGAATGGGAAATTTTAGAACCATTTGTTGTAAACATGAAAACAGTTATGTCAGTTGTCATGCAGTATTTTTTTTAATCTGTAGGTTAAGTACTATACACATTTGAAATTCATCCAAGTCTGTTTTGAAAGCATAGTAAGATAAGTTTTAGCCCAGCTTTCCTTTTTTATATAATCTTCCTTTAAGAGTTCAAGCCCTTACCTTTTTGTTATTGATGTTTTTATGTATCAGAATTGGAAAATCAGATCTATATCTTGAAAATATAAGGTAATCCTATCTAATGTTTTATCTCTAACTTTTCAGAGATGTGAAAATATTTCAGATTTGAATTTTTGATAATAGAAAATAGGTTTATCTCAAAATGGATTCTTTCTTGAAATCCTAAGAAAATTTAGAAGGTCATTCATGGTTGTAACTACATTTTCAGAAACACTTTAATTTGATGAGCACAGAAACAAAATAATTTCCCTGCAGTAATTGTTCTATTTTTGTTTTGATTTCTTGTGGGAGCATGATTAAATAAATCTTTGCTACCCATCATGGAATGGAGATTGTGGTCACTTATTTAAAAAGGAATGCATCTCTTGTTTCCTGAACAATTTGTAAAGAGAAATCTATTGATGTATTTGATCACTTCAAATAATAAAAATAGCTGTGAATGCCTGTGATGCTGAATCTTGTATCAAATGTAGGTCACAATTCAGATAAATTTGAAGTCAGGTTGAACATCTTCTGACTTGTGGATTCAAACTGAATAGACTATATACTGAACAAAAATTCTGAGTTATGTTTTGCAAGAGAAAAAAATTCTGAATCTAAGTAGACTAACATGTCTAAAACATCATGGAAGATATAAGATGTGCTGGAAAATATAGGATTAAAAAGTATATCTGCTCCTTACTAATTATGCAATTTGTGAGGGTTAATTGCTTTAGTCTTGAATGACACACCATTTTGTCAGTTTAGGTAGTCTGAGAAGAGGCCAAGATGGGACATAGCATGCAAAGATTGTTTTTAGGAAAGGTCTTCATGAAAGGAAGTAGGAAAAAAGAAAAGTCAAGAGTAGTCATCAAACTGTGGTACAAGAGATGTTTAATAATTGTATATATCGGGCCCTCCCCTGTGGTGCAGCGGTTTGGCGCTGCACTGTGGAGCTGTTGGCAGCTTACTTCATATTAAGTGGAATCTTCACACCACCTACAGGCCACAAAGTTCAGGGAAAGTAGAGCATGCCAACCCAACCATTAAAGCAACCCTGGGAAAGTTTTGCCAGGAAACAGGTTTGCTCTGGGTAGATCTCCCTTTAGTGCTTCTCAGAATTCTTTGCACCCCTGGTGCCAGTGGTTACACCCCCTTTGAGATTTTATTTGGGCGAGTTCAATGCCCTGCAGGGGAGATTCCCACATGGTGCAGCAGACCTCTCCTGCCTCGTCCACTGCTCCCCTCGGCAGTATATTTCCGTCCATCTGCCTATTCTGCTCCCCACTCTGTCTCTGGTGAACCCTCTCATCGCCCTGTGCCTCTGGTCTGTACCCCAGCTTGTATGCATAAATAAATACATTTTAAAAATAATAATTGTATATATCCACATAGTCAAACCCTCAGTTAAGGCGAAATATTTCCACCACCCAGGAGATTTTCTTTAACCTCTTTCCAGTCAATATTTACTGTCATAGTTAATGCTCTTCTAATTCCCATCACCATAAAATAAAATAGTTTGCCCATTCTAGAATGTTATTTAAATAGAATCATGTATTGTGTATTCCTTCACATATAGATTTCTTTTCTTCAGGATAATATCCGTGGAAAGCATGTATGTTTTATATATGGATTTATTCCTTTTATATAAACATTGCATGTCCATACCACAAACTATCCATCTTCCTGAAGATGGACATTGGGCTGTTTACGCGTTGGGATTATCATGAGTAGAACTTCTATAAATATCAATTTTTTATTATTATTATTTTAAAGATTTATTTGTGCATTCAAGCTGGGGTACAGGCCAGAGGCATGGGGCAGTGAGAGTGTTCACCAGAGACAGAGTGGGGAGCAGAACAGATAGATAGACGGAAATACACCGCTGAGGGGAGCAGCAGGCGAGGCAGGAGAGGTTTGCTGTGCCATGTGGAAATCTCCCCGGCTGGGCATCGCACTTGCGTCGTTGCTGCCGACAGCTCCACAGCACAGCGCTTAACTGCTGTGCCACCAAAGAGGCCAATACTATTGTATAATTGCTTGTATGAACATGTTTTCATTTCTCTTGCATAAAAATCTAGTTGTGGATTTGTTCTAACTTCATAAGAAAGTGCCAAGCAATAACTCAAAATAGTTGTAAAATTTTACACGTACGATTTATGGTTGCTCACACTGAAAAACTGCTTCAGAGAATCATCCAGATTTTCTCTGTGGAAGTCTTTTTACTATTACTTAGTTTAATATTTTCTTAATTTAATAATTCTTTAGTTTTTTTTTAATTTTCTTTGTGATTTCTTCTTCGACCAATACATTATTTCTGACTGTGCTTTTTTATTTGGATCTTGTCTGATTTATTGTTTTTGTTCATTTGAAATTAGTTATAGTGTGATCAGAAAATATACCCCATAAGATTCAATCTTTTGGCATGTAGTCTATTTTGCTGAATATCATTATTCACTGACATAGCATTCTATATATTAGTGCTTTTCTAATTCTACTTACTGCTTGAATAGTATACCTTTTTGCATTCTTTTTCTTTCAATATATCTTTGTTTTTTATTTATCTTTGTTTTTACATGAAGGTGTTTTCTTGTGAAGACAATGCATGTGAGTGATGCTTTTTTGCCGAATATGATAGTCTTTGACTTTTCAAAGAAATGTTTTATCCACTTATACTTTATGTAGTTATCCATAGGCTTAACTTGAAACTTTATCTCACTATTTAGTATTTCCTTGTCACTTCACTTATTTATTACTCTGTTGTCTCCTCTTAGGCATTGGGTTTGGTTAATTAAATCTCTTTTAGTAAGCATTTACTTCTTATTTTCTGCCAGCCCTTTTGTTCTTTGTAATTTGTGAATGAATGCTCTAGAGATAGTAATGAATACTTGTAATGTGTCAATATACCTTAGAATTGATAAAGAACAACTTTATATAAAACGCAAATACAGTAATACATACCAGTCCATTTACCATCATCCTTTGTGCAGTGGTCAAATGTTTTATTATTTTTTTATTTTTTTAAAGATTTATTTATTTATACATACAAGCTGGGGTACAGGCCAGAGGCGTGGGGCGGCGAGAGGGTTCACCAGAGACAGAATGGGGAGCAAAACAGGCAGATCAGAAATACACTGCTGAGGGGAGCAGCGGGCGAGGCAGGAGAGGTCTGCCACGCCATGTGGGATTCTCCCCGGCTGGGCGTCGAACTTGCATCGTGCTGCTGACAGCTCCACAGTGCAGCACTCAACCGCTGCGCCACCAGGGAGGCCCGGTCAAACATTTTAATCTCTTTCTGTTACACCCCTCAAAAGCTAACTTTATTTTTTTTTTATTTTTAGCAATATTTTCACTTTTAAAGATACTAACAGAAGAGGAAAAATGCCTTCCATATTTACCCACTTAAATATTGATCTTATAGGTCTATATCATCTGGAATGCATTTACTTCTGCCTTGTGAACTAACTTTAGCATTCCTTATAATAAAAATCTGTTTACTTATCTACCACCAAGGACTCATAGTGAATGTTCACACAGTCTTCAGTGATGCCTCCTTTAGGACTCTCTATGGTCAGGTACCCCAGCCATCCACTCCAGCCACCTTGGCAGTAATAAACTCCAGGAGGGTGTGTCTCCTCACCTCAGTGACTGGACTTGTCTGGGGCCTCTATCTCCCTTCACTACTGTCTGAAAAATACTGCCAGATGAAATCCAAGGAAAGGCAGAATGCCCATTTTGCTCTTCCTCAAAAGTCACTGGACTATGTATTGTCCAATGCTTGAAATATTTGCTTCATAAGATTTCTGCAGTTTTATTGTTGTTTATACCAACCAGGAGGGCAAACCCAGTATCACATTCTTTATAATGCCTGCAAGAAGAGGTTGCACTTTAATTTTAGGTGGTTGTATTTAATGTTTTATTTCTTTTCATAAAAAAGTTTCTGAATGAAAGGTAGCTTTTTGGAAAATATCAGGAATGGAAAGGGAACTGAGAAATGGAGTAAAAACAAATTTATTGACAGGATTTTAAAATAGAATGATTTTACATATATTCTTAAAGGTATGCATGTAAAAACACTATTCAAAAGGCAGGCCAAGAATTGTTTCTAATATACAGTTCTCTGCTGTTTGTTGTTCCAGTATCACTTCTGCTTGGTAGAGATCAGTTTTCTTTGCAGTTTATTAGCAATCAGCAGTTATTATTTGGTTCTAGTGTTTACAAACTGTAATTCATTACCAATTTATCTTTTATTTATGAGATAGCATCTAATGAAAGAAACAAATCACGCATTGTTTTTCATTGGGTGAGTTCTGTACACCAGAGTGTGTTAACACTGTAGAGTTAGGGTTTTATTTAAATGTGTTCTTTCAGAATTCTTGGATGAGGCAGGTCTTACACTGTGAGAAAGACGAGGCTGTTTTTCTGAGTGCCTGCTGTGTGCAATGTTTGCACACTATTCTTATTCATTGATACATGTTACTATTTAAAATAAGCCAATCTCAATCCAAAAATAATGTCTTGATATTAAATGTTTGAAGATGAGGATGAGTAATATGTATGTGACAACTCAAAGCCTGCGATATTTTAAAATCGGGATTCTCAGAGAGCAATATATTTCCATTTAATGAATACAGTTTGTCTAATATACATTTATGGTTGTGTTTAATAGTAAAGAATAAAAAGTAGCATATTGAAAAGAGTACAAAACAAGAAGTCAGAATTCATGATTTTCATTGCTGCTTATAGTATACATAAAGTTGTGCAGGTGATTTGTTTCTTCATCTGCTAAGAAAAAATTGATATTGTATGTCTTTTATTGTATCTGTTTTTTTGGAACAATAAGAAACATTTCAAGTGCTCTTGTATCCAAATGCCATGGCTATCATAGAGAAGCAATAGGATTTGTCCACTAGTGTTCTCTCATTGTTGATTTACTAAGTTGCTTTGAGAAAGAATGTTTCCCACGTCTTAAATGACGGCCACAATACCTATTCTTTTGTGCTCACCTGGAAACTATTCAGAGAGAGAGAGAGAGAGAGAAAGAAAGAAAGAAAGAGAGAAAGAGAATGTAAGCTGCTAAAAGTATAGTGCTTATGGACCTGAACATATTGTTTTTATTATGATTAAGTATATATTTTTGAACTAAAAGGCATTTGTAATTAATTACACCGATATATTCCAATTGTCTAATCATTTTGTATTTACCACAGAGATGATTTCCTGCCTTGTAAATTACTCACCACATTTTGATATGCCTATAATCGTTATTCTCTTTTCTAATACTTATTGCTCAAATCAGTGGCATGATGTTCTGAATGACAACTCTAATTTTTAATGATATTTAAATTTTCCCACATATTTATGTGAAATTCCTCAACCTCCGAATAATTTAATAATTTATAGAATAACTCCATATATCTGTTGTTTAAGGTTTTCCTCCTCTCACTTCCCCAATAAAGCTGCCAACCACTAAAGGCCAATTGAACAGAATTTCATATCCACTTCTTAAATACTGTTTACTGAAATGTCAGCAAAGTAAGAATGAAAAGCTCTGGAGAAGTTTCTCTGAGTGAGATATGATAATTTATCAAATCTAAACTAAACCCCAGATGGAGTCCAAGTTTATAACCTGGATTTAAATTGCTGGATTTAAATTGCTTTTTATCTTTCTGAATCTTTAGAGCCACAGCTCTATCTATGAAGCCTGTACTTGTGCAATACATCATTTATGTCAACACTCATACTTGACTTACAAGATTGCATAACATAGGAGGGATCTTAAGCAATAAAATATTTTCATGTGGAACACCATCAAATAGCTTACTTTTATTTTCATTTGAAATCCTAGAACTGTTCCAATAAAACAACTGAACACAGGAGACATTAAATGGCATTATTATAAGGAAGAAAATAGATTGAACCTCTATCCATAAGTAAACCATTTCTTAGATCCGGTATGGACCAAAATGCAAACACTTAAGGGTTCCTTTGAATGAAGTTGAAAAACTGAGAACTGTTATTTCAGGCAACGAAAGAAAAAAGGGTGCTCTTCATCATATAGAAATTCAGAGGTTAGCACTGAAAGGAACCTATGAAGTCATCAACTGAACTGCCTACTCTCTTCCTCATGCCGCCACTCTTTTGATGAACTTTATTAGCTACCATGATATAATAGCTAAAATGAATGAGAACTGGCTACATTATACTTTGCTAAATCTTTAGTGGCATTCATTATAAAAACACTAAAATACAGGAGAGATTGTTAAATTAATTTGCCAGATAATAAACTAGTGTCACAGAGAAATTAAATAATTTGTCCACTGCCATGATGAAGAGGCTATGAAACTGAAGGGATTAGATGTCTTAAGCTTATGTTATTACAGATAATGTCAATGGAGTGTGAATGTGTTATGTGTGGAGGAGTGTGTGTGTGTTGGGGCTAGGGACCTAGTTGATGAGGCACAACAGTGGTAATTACATGTTAATACATTAGCTAATATTCCCAACCCTATCCATTTCTTCAAACTTCTATCAATTAAGCACTGAATTGACACATAGAAAATTGTCCTCACCAAAACAGGATAAGTTTTTTGAACATGTCCTTGTTTTTGGTTATGTAAATAATTAGGATCATTAATTAATGCATTAGTTTAAGAGAATGTATGTCAATATTTATACATGATGAAGGGAGGTGGTAATGCAGTGCTCTATTACAGTATGTCATTGAAGTCAACAATAATAATTAAAATAACTTTAATTCCAATTGCATTTGCAAAATGTACTCTTAATTTTTTTGCCAAACTGTAGGACAGGAAAGAAATTTAGTTAATCCAATCCTACTGACCAGATGGTTAAATCAGCTCCCACTGGTATCTCATATTTAACTCTAGAAATGCTTGACTGAGTGTCTTTAAATAAATACTTAGTCATAGGTTGGCAATTCATCTCAGTTTGGGAATTTGTTGTTTTCTGTATTCTAAGAGCTAATTGACCCCAAGCATATGAGAAAAGAAAGTTTTTTTACTTGCTTTCCAGATACTGTTTAGTGAGAAAGTCAAGCTAGAGAGAGAGAAGGGGTGGGGGGGGGGGAAGGAGAGAGAGGAAAAGAAGGAAGGGAGGAAGGGAACAGAATGAAGGATTGATTTAGGACTCTTAATGAAGAGCAGCAGAGGTAATTTTATGTCACCATCTATTAAACTGTAGTTTTGCTTCCAAACTATTACTATTCCAGTAACTATATTCCAAGAGTGGTAAAATGTTGAGCATTGCCTCATCATATAGTACACTTTGGGCATAGCTCTGGAAGACCCAGATTCTGGTCTGGTTGTAAGTCTGGCTATGCTCTTTCTGTGTCTCCATTTGTACTGCAAAATAAGGATAACAATAAAAGTAGATACCCTACCTTACAGTGCCAGATGAACTACTTCATAGCATTATGGTGGTCAAATAATAGAAAAAGTAAAATAGCTCATGGTAGAAACTTCTAAAAATTATATATATATATATATATATATATATATATATATATATATATATATATATATATATTAATTTGCAAGGTATTCTTTTGGTAAGGACTCATCTCTTATTCCAAATTTTAGAGCACATGTACATTTCAGTAATTAGCTTTAGACATTGGATATCAAATAGTAGGAATTAGAATAGTTGCTGCTGCCAATTCTAATCTTAAAATAGAAACAGAAAGTCCTTTTTTAAAGAAATGAACCACATCTGTACCCAAATATAATTAGAATTTTAACCATATGCTTGCTGTGATGGGGTGTTTGTAGTGTGTTTTGGTGACATACAGTTTTATGATAAATAGTTATTCCTTTTGGAAATGAGAATTTAAAGATACTGTTATTATTTATGCTTCCATAATTGAGAAAATGAATTTTACATTATAGGGCAAACATATCACATTTTAAAATTTGCTTAATTTTGAGTACAAATAGAAATTTATTCCAATATTTCTTCTTTTATATACTTAATTTTTTTAAGGTAACATTACCTTAACAAATGAGTTTCAAGTTTTCTTTATGGAGAACCAACAAGTGGATGTACTATTTAAGGTCCCCACTAAAATTCATCAATCCTCCCAGCAAATTAGTGTCTTGGAATTTCAGGGCAAATACCCACATGTGGAATAACTATTTTTAATTTTTGAGGATTCTCCACACTGCTATACATAATGGCTGCGCTAACTTACATTCCCACCAAGAGCGTTCAAGTTTCCTCTTCACATCCTCTCCAACATGTGTTGCTTCTTGTCTTTTAGATAAAAGCCATTCTCATAGGTTTCATCTCACTGTTGTTTTTGATCTGCATTCTGTTAATAATAAGACATGAAGAACATCTTTTCATATCTGTCGACCATCTGTGTAGTACCTATAGAAAACTATGGAGAGGGAGAGGCATGTATTCAAATTGCCCATTTTTTAATTAGGAGTTTTATTTTTCTTATTGTTGTGTTTTAGGAATTATTTTTATATTTTGAATAATAACCCTGTCAGATTTAGGGTGTGCATCTTTCTTCTCCCATTCAGTAGGATGTCTTTTTGTTTTGATGCAAGTTTATTTTGTTTATTTTGTTACCCAGAAGCTTTTTAAGTTTGATGTACAAGCATTTGTTTATTTTTGCTTTTGTTTCCTTTGCCATTGCCCTCAAGGTTCCGAACACATAGCTAAGGTTAATGTTAAGGAGTACCTTGCCTCGTTGCTTCTATATATTTGTGGTTTCAGGTATTACATCCAGTTCTTTGATCTATTTTGAATTAATTTGTGTGTATGGTATTAGGTAGCAGTCCAGTTTCATTATTTTTCTTTGGCTGTCCAGTTTTCCTTATACTACTTATTGAAAAGAGTTTCCTTTTTCTTTGGCTCTTTTCTCATGAATCAGTTGTCCATGTGCCTGTGGTTTTATTTCTGGGCTCTCACTTTCATTCCATTTATCTATGTGTCTGTTTTTATTTTAATGCTAAGCTGTTTTAATTACTACCACTTCAAGTATAGTTGAAGGAGGGAGGCATAAATTCTCAATTTGTGTCCTTTTTTTTCTTAGTAGTGCTTTTGCTATACACACACTTTTATGGTGCATAACACCATACCCTGTTCAGATCCTACTCTTTTCTACATAACATTGTATTGAATATTAAGATTGTTCTTATATAAATTCATAAATATATATGATGTTTGCCTAAGGTATACTAATAAAGAAGTATCAAATATATTACATATTTAGTGTCTATATGTCATTATAGTCTTTGAACTTTCAAAGAACAAAAATATAAGGCTAAAGGTAATCCTCAACTAGGAATTTAAATACAAAAATCTAAAATAAAATACTTGCAAATTAAAATATATTAGTATCTTAAAAGTACTCAAGGGGGGGTCTCCCTGTTGACACAAGGGGTTAAGTCTCAGCACTGTGAAACTATCAGGAGCCACCAAAGCACAAGTTTGATGCCCAGACAGGGAGCTAACCCACATATGGTGCAGCATACCTCTACTCTTACCTGCTGCTCCCCTTAGCAATGTATTTCAGTCAACCAACCTGTTCTGCTCCCCATTGTCTCTGGTGAATCCTCTCACCCCCACCCCACACCTTTGGCCTATACCCCACATCTTGTACACATAAAAAAATAAATCTTAAAAAAAAAAAGTACTCAAGGGGGCCATAGTTTATCTGGATAATTTAAAGGTGACTTTATATGAAATGTATTAATGTACTATTAATCAAATAAATAATGTCAATATTATGCATAAAGCAACCACATAATCATTCCCATACATTTTGAAAATATGACCACTTTCTACTGATACTTTTTAAGAACATAAAACCTAGGAGAGAAATAATAGCTACAAACTTTAATGCAGATAGATCAACATAGTTTGTCATGCCTATGTAAAAAAACATGTAAATACACCTCCTCTGAGCAACTGTAATAGACCCTGAGATGCCTTGTCAGTATCAACTTGTCTTTACCACTGCACTGTGAATCTGCCCCAGTAACAGATTGATTGATGGAATTTAATGTATAAATACATGAACATTTGCATTGTCTTATGAGATAGCTGACAGGCATGCATTCTACTATGTACCAGGTTTTTTACAGTAAGATGAATCTCCAGTTGCCACTCTTTTGATACATCTGTTATTAATTGCTTTCCCTAATTTTTCTCACTTTCCCACATACCTAATGATGGTCTTTTTACTCACACCACCCAAAATAAACTACATGATATCATTCTTATCTCAACATCAACATCTGCATGTATCTAAAACAGCAACAAAGCATTTTAACCAGGAAAACTCTATAAATTTCACAACTAAAATTAGGTATGAATTAAGGCTACTCCATCATCTTTTTATCTAGCATCATTTTTTCTATTTCTTCCCAGTGTAATGACTCAACAGTAATTAGGGGTATCCCATGTGACAAGAATACGTATTTGTCATTAGCTGTACATAATATGATTGTTCTTATTACCCAAGATACTATACTGTGAAACCTGGAATAGATAGGAAATTTGCCAAAGTTGCTGGTTTGTGATCAATCACATTATTGAACACTCTGCCAAGTACTATTCTAATCCTTTATGTGTATCGATTACTGTGATGCTCATACCAATCCAGTATTAGGTACCATTTGAGTAAAAAAAAGAAAAGAAAAATAATACAAGGAGAAGAAATTTTCTTAAAGTTGTACAGTTTGTAGTTAGAACAGCCTCAGTTTTTTAAATTCAAGAAGAAGCCCATGTTTTTAAACATTAAGTCGTATACATCTATACAAACATGAATGGTAAATGTAATGAAAAAAATATTTTATGATTACAATAACAATGTTTCTTAACATTATGAACAAGAAATTTGTGGAAACTAAAAATGATTTCATTTTTACTATGACATAATAGACATAAAATAATGGAAAGAAACAATCTTGAATGAAGAAACTGAAGTACTGTATCTCCTGAAGATGTCAATAATGCAATAGTTTGTGGAGACAGAGAAATCCCAGTCAAAATCTCAATGGGTTTGGCTAATTAACTTGAAAATTGTATCCTAAAACAAATACGAGAAAACAAAACTAAAATATTTTCAAACTAGGAATATGATTGAGAACTGATTTTCTGTATTTCATTATTAAATCATAATACTTAAAACAATAGATCTATGTCAAAATGTGTTTTGACATGTTAAGTACCCACGATTTGCAATGGCTTAAGTTTAGGATACATCTAGAAAAGAAAAGCAAGGATAAGCCATATTTCCAGGGTGCTCGGGAGCATATTGGCAGATACAGACAGAAGAACATGCAATTACAATGTAATGCAAAAGTTTTGTAATAGGGGAGATACTGCATTCAACAGTGCTTATGGAAGACATGTAACCCAGGGTCAGTGAATGTCTTTTTTAACCATATTTAATCTGAGATCTGAGGATGAATGGAAGTTATTGAGGTAAAGGTGTATTCTAATGCTGATAGGGCCGCTGGGCATGTGGAGATACATTTCTGAAGCTAACTAGAGGGATATAAACAATTAGAAATGGACATTTGAGAAGAGAATGCAAGGACCCTAAGAGTCACCTCTACAAGATATAAGAGAAAACCCAGGAGACTGTATCATTTCTAAAACCAAGGGAAAACATTGCAAGGAGTTCACAAGCAGCAAATAATGCTGAAGATCAAAAAGATAAGAAAAGAAAAATATTTATTGGAAGCAGTAGGAGAACATCAGTACTTTAAGAGTAGCATTACCTGTGAAGTCATGGCATGGAAGAACAAATTATAGCAGACTGAGAATAGATCATTGTGTGAAACTGAAGATATAAGGAATATTGACCATGTATTTACAAAAGTTTTCAGTGAAAGAAAGGCAAAGTAACTGGACAGATGTCACACAATTTGAATCAGAGAGTTTCAGGATGAAAGAGCATCAGTCAGATATAAATGCTCATGGAAAGGAGCTAGTGGCAAAAGAGAGGTAAGACATTTAGTAGCAAGTTGAGATTGAGTCAGAGGGCTAGGCAGGAATCAGAAAGGTTCAGACTAGAGGTGAGGGAATACATCTATTACAATGACACTACTTCAGCAGTCAAAAAAGAAAATTAGAGGGGAGGAAACAAGAAATTTTGTAGAGATATGGCAGAAAATTCAGCAAATTCTTATTTGATCGTTTTTATTTCATTGTTAAATGAGTATATCATCTGCCAAGTAAACAAGGAAGATGAGGTTGGAGGAAAATGGCATGAGTGTTATATAAATGTGGACTAAAAATTCAGTACTTCAGAGTGAAAAGATTGAGATGAGACATGCTCTAATCAAAGTGTTCAAAATTATAAAGGAAATGATCTGAGAAGGTCTAATTTCAGCTAATCGGGGTACATAAATCACAAGGCTTGCCACTAAAGTAACAGTTTGGCATAAATTTAACCTTAAGGGAAATACTACTCAGATTAAACCTGTAACAAATTTAAGACTGGTACAAATATAAGTTTAAGGTGCTTTTTAATAATTATTTAACTGGTATTTATATTTATTTTGTCCCAAAGCCTTTCTTCTGATTTTTAATAATTTTAGTACCATAAAATATAAAATCTTCGTTTGTGTTATATTTCAAGCTATAATGCCATATTTTACTACTTTGTAAATTATGCTGAGAAATTAAGTTTAAAATAATGGACTATGCTTTCATTTCCCACCCACCCACATATTAGTTTTCACGTTTTGTAAAAGTATTCTGATAATAGAGTATAGATTATTTTAAAAATTGGGGGAGAAGTCCTATAATGACAGCTCTTTGACACATTCTAGCATCTATCCATCTTGCCAAAACTGCAACAGGCAAAGGGCTTATCTTGAATGCGCTTTGGGGAACAATGTGATATTTACCATTAAAAGCATTACACATCCAGATGTATAATTTGTAAACTGAAAATTATTTAAATCCCAGTACTCCACTAACTGATAGTTTATGCTTTCAATATCCTTGTTTAATATTTATAACAACTATTTTACTATGCACAGCCCTGTTGTCTTTTATTGCATGAAACTTCTATAAATTAAAACCAGATCTGTTGGAATCTGGTAGGAAAATATAACATAGCTTGATGGTCAGCACTGTGGCTTCTTAAACCAGACAATTTGAGTTTGAATAGTAATTCTAAAATATAATAGCTAAATAGCCTTGGAATGTTTTGTATCTTCTTTGTGTCTCATTTCTCATGTAAAAATCGGACTAATAACAGTGAATTTCTCATAGGGCTGTGTGAAGATTCGAAGTAATGTATTCATGTGCTTATTGAATCTTAACCAGTTAATGATAGCAGAAAGTGATTTCTTCTGCTTCTAATTAATTGAAACATGATTAATATTCAGGAAAATATATGAAATTTAAGTATATGACTTGACAAAGTTTTACATAGGTGCACACCCATATAAACATTATATAGATCAAAATGTATAGTGTATTTCCACATGCCAAGTTCCTTTGTCTTCCTTCTCTGAAAATATCCCATCCCCCTTTACTAACGTAACACTCTGCTTATCCTATTATTGTGATGATATGAATAAAGTCTATCATTTCTTGAACTTCATACAACTGGAATCATATAGTATGTTTATTTTTGTGACTGTCTTCTTTAATGTGAAGTTTTGAGATTTGTCATGTATGTCAGTAAGTTTACCTTTTGCAGCGTAGTGCTGTTACTTGAATATACCACAGTTTAAAAATTCATCTTCCTGTGGATTGGCATTTGAGTTGTATAAATCAGACTGTTCCAAAC
The DNA here is from genome assembly GCA_004024925.1 of Scalopus aquaticus. NCBI lineage: Eukaryota > Metazoa > Chordata > Mammalia > Eulipotyphla > Talpidae > Scalopus > Scalopus aquaticus. Next base: position 56,288 of record PVIJ01007440.1, on the reverse strand, counting down.
CTGTTTTTTATTTTACATTATTAAATAATATTCTTCACTATAATATAAAATGCATGTTGTCATCAGTTTTAAGAAAGGTTAGAAAACCAGTCAACAGAAGATATCAATGACCACCATTTGTGTGTGTGTGTTTCACACAGAATACTGACTAGGATTTTTAAAAAATAAAAGCATTTCAGGGGCCTCCCTGGTGGCGCAGCAGTTGAGCGCTGCACTTTGGAGCTGTCGGCAGCACATTGCGTGATGCGAGTTCAACGCCCGGCTGGGGAGATTCCCAGATGGCGCGGCAGACCTCTCCTGCCTTGCCCACTCCTCCCCTCAGCAGTGTATTTCTGATCTGCCTGTTCTGCTCCCCACTCTGTCTCTGGTGAACCCTCTCGCCACCCCACGCCTCTGGCCTGTACCCCAGCTTGTGTGTATAAATAAATAAATCTTAAATAAATATATATATATATATATATATATAGCATTTCAAATTATGTTTATGACATAACATAAACATAATGCCATATAAAAGAATTTTAGTGTTTGTTATTTTAAACTCAGAGGAGTTTCTATATATTCCAAACAAAAATCAAATCATAACCATCAAAATTGTTGTATGATTCAAAATAAACAGTAGACTTTCCTTTGTTATAATGGCATAAACCCAGGAAATGAGTCACTAATTCCTAGGGCCCAAAGCATCAAAGGTCCTCTCTATTCTTGGGTGTCATCACATCAAGTACCAGTGACTGAGGATTCTATAAGCCATCTGACAGAGGGGAAAGGCCAAAATATCATTTTTTTCTCCCACCTCCCAATCAATAGCAACAAGTTGCTTCCTTTACCTAATTTCATGTTAGACTTGAGTGATTTAGCAGTAGGCACTAATGCTAAAACTTTCCATATTCTTGATTATCTTACTGGTGCTGTTCCTCACCACTAGTTTTCAAAGATGTTTGGCATTCTAATTTTCTAAGTTCATTGACAACCTTAGTTGTATTCTCACAAAAGGTAAAGTCACTTGTCAATTTGCAAGCATCCTAAATGACTCTAAATTGTATTCTGTAAAGTCATAAGGCAACATGCTTGCTGTATTAAATTACTAGTGACAGTTGATGGGGAAAGCAATGTGCTGAGATAATTAAAAATCCACCTGTGATCATATTATCAATAAAAATTAAAGAGGTTTATCTCAGCTCACTCCTGCTGTCATGTTCTGTGCATGAATTCTAAAACAAAGAAGCATGTATTGTGCCACTTACTTTTAGAGTATATATCTTATTCTTAGATGTTGATATATTAGATTTGGTCATATTCAGAAAAATGCAGATTTCTTCTTTATCAGAGAAACGCAGAATTTGATAGAAATTTTTAAAGATTTATTTATGTATGCATACAAGAACTGGGGTGTAGGCCAGAGGTATGGAGTGGTGAGAAGATTTACCAGAGACAGAAGAGGGAGCAAAACAGGTAGGTCGACTGAAGTACACTGCTGAGGGGAGCAGCGTGCAAGGCAGGAGAGGTCTGCTGCGCTGTGTGGGAATCTCCCTGGCTGGGGATCGAACTTGTGCTGCAGTGGCTGTGAACAGCTCCATAGACTGAGACTTAACCCATTGCACTACCAGGGAGGCCCCAGAATTTGATATCATTTTTTTAAAGATTTATTTATACATACAAGCTGGGGTACAGGCCAGAGGCGTGGGGCAGCAAGAGGGTTCACCAGAGACAGAGTGGGGAGCAGAACAGGCAGATCAGAAATACACTGCTGAGGGGAGCAGCGGGCGAGGCAGGAGAGGTCTGCCGCAACATGTGGGATTCTCCCTGGCCGGGCGTCGAACTCGCATCGCGAGCTGCCGACAGCTCCACAGCGTGGCGCTCAACCGCTGCGCCACCAGGGAGGCCCTGATATCATTTTTAATGGAGAAGAAAATCAGCTTGTAAATATGCATTTCGTTAATTATTTTATTCACTCTAGAAGCTATTTAAATATAGGAAAATCCAAATTTCAGAGGAATGTGACAGTTAAACTTGCTTACAAAATAGAAATTGATTCTTTACGAACAGTTGTGCTATTGCTAGTAAATCTTTTTAGTAAAATATAGAACATAAGAAAACACTCTCTGCAGGAACAGTCCTTATTTTCTCTTCCTAGTCTTAATTACCTTGCATAGATATCTGTAATGTCTATTTATAAACAAACATACATTAAGAAGTATATATATGCTCTTTAAGCTGTGCTTGTAACTATTGCCATTTCATAATTGTAACTAAAGTTCTCGAAGCTGAGAATGGGCAATAAATACTTGAACTTTAGTTCTGTTTTACTTTTGTGAAAAACTAACATAGTTGTAACTATGGCTTTCTCTCTATTCAAGCATTTGCTCATAACTGCATATAATCAAAATAATGCTTAAAAAACCATGACCCTAGGAATTCAGCCAAACAGTCACTTCAAGATTTATTCACTTCATCCTCAAATATATAAATATTTCCAGGTATGTGATAAGCAGGAGATCATTAAAATTCCATATCCATTATTATTGGGTAGCAGTCTTGTTTCTTTGCACTGTTGCAGTGTTGGTCTTCTCCTTCATTGATTTTTATTCTTTTTAATATTTAATTGTATGTTAATTGACTCAGTTGACTGAGACATTTCTATTATGATAAAAGTCAAGCACTGAAATATACTTGTGATTATTCAAGCAGACTTTATTTATGAAAACGTGTTGTATCTATTAGCTTCCTTTGGGTCACAGAAAACACTGTGAAATTGGATCTAAAAATGAAAAGTTACATGAAAAGTTCATTTAATTTCAAGAACAGGGGCTATTGTTTTCAGGAATGGTTGGATCAGAGCTTAACCTATGTTTCTATGATACTCTTGCCCCGATCCTTGAATCCTTCCTTTGATTAGATGGAAAATGAAGCAAGAATAAAATAGAATCCAGGCCACATGTAGGTATCTGTGGGTCCTGCCATCAGTGGAGCTCATTGTCCATTAAAAATAATGAAATTAATGAATGCATATGTCTAAAAATAATACAATAGAATGTACTGTTAATATTCTTTGTTATCATTTTGTGTCTTTTACTTTAAAGGAATTTAGAATGAAAACATTTTGTGCCCTCCCCTTAATTTATTATGGGCCTTAAACATTTTGCTTACTGCTCCCAGTAGTTAAATCTGACCTGCTGATTAAATATTTTTGTTTTTTCATATGATTTTCAAAATGTCTCTATGAAATAGATGTTCCTATCCTACTAGATCACAACGAGAAAACCAAAGATAGCAAGGCAAATGAGTTGCTTGGAAACACACTGATAATTGTAAATCAGGAGTTAAACTAAATGTGTTGGATATTGATGCTCTCCAAATTCTACTTTACCAAATCTGATTTTTTTTTAATAAGAATTATTGAAAATATCACATCTACTTCCCACTGGTCCTTCACACATTTTTACTATTCACGACTTAACTCAATGCTGCCTCCATCATCTTTATCATCATGGAAATATGTTTTGAGTGTATCTTCCAATGTATACCAGTTTCTTAAAATCCGTCGTGTGTGTGTGTGTGTGTTTGTGTGTGTGTTGTATAAAGTCTGCCTGAATAATAACAAGTATATTTCAGTGTTTAACTTTTATCATAATAGAAATGTCTTAGTCAACTGAGTAAATCATCATATGTCATCATAATATGTATGCATGTGTGCATATATATGTATACATGTATATATATATATGCATGTGTGTGTGTGTGCGTGTGTATAATTAGATTTCTATCTATAAAGAAAAAAGATCTAGGGAAGTAGAGTAACTTGTTGATGTTGACTCAGGCAGCAAGTGTGACACATACAGTGACATATGAAGGAGCACTGTAGATATCATGAATAATCCTCTATTACAACACTTGTCAGTCTTTTTTTCTCCCAAGAATAAATTATGTCACATAAATTATATTATGTGTACCCACATATGACCATCTCATCATAGTCCTCTTTCATTTTTGTGTAGAAGAACTGGGGTATAGGCCAGAGGTGCAGGAGGGGGGTGAGAGAATTCACCAGAGACAGAGTGGGGAGCAGAACAGGCAAATTTACTGAAATACACTGCTGAGGGGAGCAGCAGGCAATTCAGGAGAGACCTGTGGTGCCATATGTGGGTTAGCTCCCTGGCTGGGGATTGAACTCAGAACATAACACTGATATATGAGACTTAAACCCTAGGACACCAGGGCGGCCCAGTCCTCTTATTTTCCAGTAACTAATGGTGAATATTAGCCTTTTGTCCTCAATGAGACTCTCAACATCTTGAAGAAAAGGAGCTCTTATATGTACATAGCACTATATGCAATTAAAAGCATGTGACATGTTTCTGTGCATTATACAGAATGTCTGTTTAAGAAAATATGTCACTATAACGAGCAATATAACTGGAAAATATGAAAATTAAATAGAAGTGCTATACACTTTGAAATCAAACTTTTTTTTTCACCTTTTAAAATATTGTACCATTTTCTTGATGTTTCAACTCTGTTCCATGGTCTTGCATATTCATGAATCCATGATCTTTCTTATGTTCTAAGATATGACAGAAAAGTCTTAAATTTGAAAATGAACTTACATTTCAAATATATTTTCAGTTTCAACTGAGTGTTCATTTTCTTATGAGAACAATTCTGCTTTTTTCCCCTCATGAGCAACATCTCAAGCAGAAAAACTTAAAAGAGAAAATACATGTATTTTAATATCACCATATGATTTAAGAAAGGTGTGAATACCACCAATCACCATCTCCCTCATGAGTAACAGAATGATTCACATTTTATGCATGCACCCTTGGACTGATGGATTTAATCCCTGAAGCATATGAGTATGTCCTTTCTCTCTCAATATGCCAGGAATACATTTGGTGAACAATATCTTCATGGCATTTTTGATAGCAAAACTCTGCAGCAGAACAATTGATTCCAGATTCTCTTATCATGAAATGTTATCATTATTTTTGCTCTAGGAAAGAGAAATAATTATGTTTCTAGCAATCCATGGTATGACAATCTGAGTAGTCTGTCAGATGTACTTTCATCATATAAGTTATATCCCAAGTATCTATTAGATATTATCAATCTGTCTAATTCTGCCATAGTCTTCATGAGAAAACATCTATTATAATTAGTTGGTGTTTAAAACTTCATTGTGTTCCAAATAATTTATATCTTTTTAAAGAGGATAAATGTGTGAATTCAGATGTTTGAGTCAGTCCAAATTTTACCTCTGATTCAATTTCTTAAGGCTTTCAAAATATAAAATGAGAGTCATTGCCATCACATGGAATCAATAAAATAATTTCTTGTCTTTGGCAGAATTTTTTGTAATAGTGTTTAATATCTTGAGTTCAATTTAAATTCTGTGTAGACAAAGCAAGTTAATTAAATTTACTGGCTTATTTTTACCTTTTATAAAATTGCCACCTATTTTTTTATCGTGAGCTAGAGAGAATTAAATGTCTCAATGTCCACACAGAGTCAATTGCTGAATAACTGTAGCTGTTATTATTCGGAACTGTTTCTGAATTCCTAAAATTCACTAAAAACATGTGTATATAGTCTACTAGTTATCACATATTCTCAAGGGACTGAATTGTTTTGATTTGCTTTCCTGAAAATGGAAATGAAATATGCTATAAATGTTTCATGATGCTGACGCCGAGAGGGATGTGTGTGACAGACTTATTTGTTTATCCCCCCACTGATAAGGTTGCTTTAGTGTGATAAAAAATATACAGTCCCTCTAGAAGGAGAATGGTCTTAAGGAAATGAGCAAAGTATACATACTGGGTAGAGAGAAGCATTAGGAAAAATACAGACCAGATGAACCATTGTGTGACTATGTCCCCTGAAAACAAGGAGTCACATAGCCCATGACTATGATGAAATTGTCCTTTATATTTCAGCTGCAGTCATAGGAGCTGGAAAACAATCATTCTCCCAGTATGCCTAACCAGATCAAAAATGAGCTGCATAGGCAAGTATTGGACAGAACTTAGCTGTGCTTTGGTTTACTTCTAGCAGGGATAAAATTGTGAGGCTCACACTCAAATATCATCTTACTTAGCAAAAAAAAAGGCACATGAATGATTTGGGGTTTTTAAATCTTGTTTTAAACATTTCAGACCATAGTATTTTTTTTTTTTGAAAAGATGCTATGAAATGCTTTCTAAATAACATGTGTTGTCATTAACACTTATAAAATGGTATTTCAGTTCAGGTGGAGTATATAATTGTGGGGTGGGAAATTAACCTTCAGACTTGAATTTAAGGCAAATTCCCTTGTTTACTAGCTGTATGACTTTGGGCCCTTAGTGTTACTATAGGTTTCACTTTCTCATTTTCCAAATGGAACTTTGTTGTAAAAATTAGAGATAATGTATGCAAAGTACTTAGTGCCATGCATGACATATAATACAGGCCCAATAAATGATCAATTACATTGTTTTTGTTTTTACTCTTGTTGTTATTCAGCTATTAACCTCTCAGAATATCAGAATCTAAGACCTTGACGGTATTTGCAGAACTTAAAGATTGTTGTCCTTTGACTTACTTCATTACCTAGAGGCATTTAGCCCTTGATTGAATATTGGTGCCGCCTTTGATACAACAGCAGTTATAGAGTAATTCTCATCATTACTAAAGTGGTATGGACACAAATGTCCTGACTGTTCTATATGACATTAAGCACTTTTCACATTACTATAACACCATCATAGGACTAATGATTGTTTATGTATGATCTACAAACAAAATCCAGTTTTTTTGAGAATTGAGGCACCTATGAACCTAAATTTAAATAATACTGTAATTTTTTCAGGATGATGCATATATGGCACAAATGTAAATATCATATTTCCATTACTATGTGATTAATTTTTTACACCGGTGATTATCATTTAGGGAAGTTTTTAAAGAATAATTCAATCCCTATTCTAAACTTGTTTCAGAAGAGTTCACATGTCCAGTTTGAGAATCACAAAAGTTTGAGCAACATCATTCTAGTATTTCTTTTTTTTTTTTTAAAGATTTATTTATTTATACATACAAGCTGGGGGTACAGGCCAGAGGAGTGGGGCAGCGAGAGGGTTCACCAGAGACAGAGTGGGGAGCAGAACAGGCAGATCAGAAATACACTGCTGAGGGGAGCAGTGGGCAAGGCAGGAGAGGTCTGCCACCCCATGTGGGATTCTCCCTGGCTGGGCGTCGAACTCGCATCGTGCGCTGCCGACAGCTCTACAGCGCAGCGTTCAACCGCTGCGCCACCAGGGAGGCCCCATTCTAGTATTTCTAACAGTGATCTGTTGTGTTATTTTTTTAAACACATCCGTAATGAAAATGTACAGTGTAACAGCATTTCTTCCACAGTCTTCACTAACTTCATCTTATTCTCTGTACCATATACTACATGGCCAAACCAATTTTATTTTTATCTTATTGTACTGAGAAATAAATGTATGTTTCACAGTCTAATAGATGCAAATATTAATTCCTCCCTTATTAATTGTTGCCATACTTAAATGTTTTGGGCCTCACTCCCCTCAACTTTGAAATGAAGAGAAAATATCTGTCTCACATTAGTGAAATGAATAGTAAAGGAAATAGTGCATGGAAATGAGCTTGCAGAGTTTTAAAAAATGTAGCTCCCTGTTGCTCTCCCTCTACGTGGTATGGCAGTGCTTTCTCTTTTGCCTGTGAGTAGTCTCAATTAACTTTGAATTTTCACAGCATAGTTACTAATAGCTCCTCTTTTTACCTTCCCAAATTCCAGTTTGTATGACAAATTATACAGTGATCCCCCTGTGAGGGTCATGGATATACTCACACAATTAAGACATGCAGATGGTCCACATATATATATGACAAAAAACTCATCATCACTTATCACCAGGGAAATACAAATCAAAATCACAATGAGCTATCATCTCACACTTATGAGAAGGCCCATATGAAAAAAAAAAGAAAGAAAAAAAAATGAACAGAAACACCAAGTACTGGCTAAGCTGTAGAGAAAAAAGAAACCCTTATACTGTTGGTGGGTATGGAGACTGGTCCAGCCCCTATGGAAAGAAGTGCGGTGATTCCTCAAAAGACTGAAAATGAATCTACCATATGAGCCAGGAATTTCTTTCTTAGGTATCTATCCAAAAGCAAAAAACGCTAATTTGAAAGGAAATCTGCACTCCTGTGTTTATAGTAGCACTATGTACAATATATAAGATATGGAAACAAACTAAACACCCCAGAACAGATAAGTAGATCAAGAAAATGTGGTTTATATACACAATGGAATGCTACTCAGTGATCAAAAAAGATAAACTCATGCCATTTGTGGCAACATTGATGGGACTAGAAGGGATTATTTTAAGTGAAGTGAGTCAAAAGGAGAAAGATAAATACCGGGAGAGTGACATTTATATGTAGAACCCAGGAATATTAGACAAAGGGAAACTGTAAGACTGACCTCTGAGAACAGACTATAGATCTAAGGACCTTAGAAGTGGAGGAGAGAAGGAGGGACAGGGGGAGAGTAGAGAAAGTGTGGAGAGGAGAGCATGGTAGCGTGTGGTTGAGTGGGCAGTTTGGTGGTGAGAAAACTATGGTTACTGCACCTGAGGGAAGAAATTCTACATGGTGGAAAAATAAACAAGGATGTTTAAAAAAAATACTGTTAGTTTCAATATAGGTCGTACCCTTATACACAAGCCCTTGCCTTTATAGATAGAGGCGAGTGCACATTGAACCAAAGGTATAGGTGGTAAATATTCACATTTGGTTAACACTTTACAGTTAGATAAATTGGCATCAAAAGGACCTGAGTTTAATATCGTCTCTTCTATTGACTCACATTGTTTGAAATATTTACTTTATCACTCAAAGATGATAGCTAAATAATACTTGGCTTGCATTGCCATTGTATGGTTTAGAAAGTATTAGAAACAATGATCACAAATAAATAGTTAAAATTATTTATTGCTGTGATTCTCCTATACAATGTCAAATTCTCATTGGTGACTACTATGAACCAAATAGTTACATAGATTCAACAAACATGATACACATCTGTTCCGTTCTTGAGGCTACATACCAGGAGTGAGAGAAGAAAAATGTGTTCTGTTCTATGCTATCACTGAGCTTCTTATCAAGCTGAAGACACAGATGTGAAAACGAAAATGAAATCTCTTTAAATATTCATCCTTAGTTGTCCTCTTAACACATCACCTTATGCATTTTCTCAGCAAAACTAGTTATAGATCTCAATTATCCTGTTTATTCATTTCCTTCTTTCTTGCCTCTCTTCCTCCCATGGAGAATAGGCCCCTAGCTTAACATGTTCATATGATGCATTTCACATTTTAAAAGCAAAAATGAACATAGTGAATGAAAATATTTGCTAGATGATCTTCTATTTTCTTAAGATTCGGTAAAAATATTACCAAATGGAATTCATACCCTCTGCAGAATGAGGATATGAGCACTCTCAGCATTAGACTGGACTGGAGATCCAGATCTCAGAGATAGCCCTCCATACAATTTTGGGGCAATCTTGCGATGCTATAATGCCACTTTTCTAATTGAAAGATGTAAGATCTTGAATTTAGATATTTCTAAGTTATTTTGTGATCCTAAACTTCATTTTTAATGTTCATAAATATCTTTTTTTAATGTATTGATAAGTATACTATACAATAAATGAGGCTCTGGTTTTCTCTTTTGGATATATTGGAATTCTACAGGTTTCACTTAAAGTGATTGTAGTGTTTTAAACAGTATAGCATAGATCAAAGTCTCCTTTAGGACAGTGTGATCTTAGCTCACCTTCGTAAGAGGAACCTGGAATGTATATTGCATTTTCAGGTTCCCAAGTCGCACCCAAAATTTAGTGACCCCGAATATTTATGGAACCTTAGAATAGGCATTTTAAACACGCACTCATATGATTTTATTGAAAATTAACTTTGGGGAATTATTTGTATAGAACCTATCAAGCAAGGATATGTGAACTAAAAATGAAGTGACATGATGGCCCCATTTTGAAAGTCTCTGAACATGATTTCAACACAGAGGTGTGCAATACTGGGATGGAGAGGGAAGGAGGAAGGAGGAGACAGAGATTATGAGAGTCCTTATGGTTGTGTGGTTCGTAAATCCACCCATGTATGAAGCAAGCAATATTCCAGGATTTATAAGTCAGTAAAAATGTTTGCTCTGTTTTAAGATTTTTTTAAACTTGGAAATGCCTCTGATAATGTGGTTTTAACCAAAGCTGTCCATAGATGTTATTCCTGTAGAAATACATGCAAAAAGATCAAGTTTATACAGGTTTTTAGTCATTCCCTTTTATTGACCTTCTGCTACTTGTTTGGATGATAACTGCCCATGCTATATCTTTTGTTAAATGTTTTGAGTGTAACTCTAGTGAAATACAAGTCTTATATTATTGTTGATTTTCATTCCGTTTCTCTGAAAGTTGAGAAAGTAAAATAGTAAGTATAAATTGTATTATGTGTTGGAAGTATTTGGGAATTGTTTTAAGGGGATCACTGTCTGACTTTTGCTGATTGGATCAAACCTGACTCTAAAAAGATGATGAATTTTTAGCTATATATATATATATATATATATATATATATATATATATATATATATATATATGTATATATGTATGTATGTATTTTAAAAGTACTCATGCTTTATCTATATTGGATAACCTGTATTTCCCTGCTTAAAAGTGAGGGACAAGATGAGCTGAAAAAAACCCTTTCTGTTTAAAACTTCCAAGATTCTAAGCTGATTAGGAATCTTTGAACTTAAAAAGCAGGATTCTAATAGATTAAAATTGAGTTGTTTTGCAGGAGTGCGTAAAATGATGCTTTACAGTGATAATTGGTCACAGCAAGCATTATTCAAGTTTTTGAATCATTATTTTAATTAACATGAAATGAACCAAATATTTTTTTTTCTAAAAGGTGTGGAACCTTGTGTAAAGCTGCTCGCTGAGTGATTAACATTGATTACCTCAAAAGTGTTAGATTAAAAGTGGCTAGAACTTGAAATTATCAACTTCCTTATATGCCCTTACGTTATTTAACTTCCAAGAGAAACATACACTTTTGTAATTAAAATTAAAATGTAGGATAGATCATTTAAATTAAAATTTAGACATAGATCATCATCCCAGTTGCCCGTCAGCATATCAGCTAGGCACATAAAATATTTGATACACAATTGTGTTAGTGATCTACGTATGAGTAGAATTTTCTGGTAACTGTAATATGCCTTTCAATTATAGGAAATATGATTTTTCAATGTAAAAGTGTGGTCAAAGCTATCATTAAAATGTAAATCCAGATATACTTGTTGATTTAAAACATGAACCATAATAATGTAAATGCTCAGCACTAAAAGTATAACTTCTATAATGCTGGCAGACTGAATCATACTTTTGCATGAAATGTAACTTGTGAATCTCTGAAGTGTAATACAATTAACCTATCAGTTTGGTTAAGAAAAAGTACAGTGGTTCAAATACATTGAGTTGTTCCAAATAAGAACATGCATTTTCTACAATGAAATGGAAATAAGAATTTAATGAGATTAGAATGTTTGGTCAGAAATGCAAGGATGATAGTAAATAAAGGTAATTGTAAAATATAGCAATTTTGACATTTCTTTTTTATTGTGTCTCTTCTATTTTAAGAGCAAAATATTTAATATTCTTTTAAAGGAGTATCCATTATTTTCTTTGAAATGAGAAACGTATCGATTTAGGTAAAATGTCAGCAATTTGATATATTATTTAAAATTGAAGTTTTATGATTCTGGTTTCTGTCAATGAAATATGATTGCTATTGTCATTGTCACTATTAGCACTATGATAAGTTCAGTTAAAGGTAATGTGCAATTATTTCCTTTGGTCTTTATTAATATAAATGTAACATCTATATCCATATATATGTACATGTAAGTGTATGTGTGGTATATATGCATAGTTGATTAGTAAATTAAACTATCTTTATGATAATGACATGTTATTTTTTAACCATGAAAGCAAGGAAGAATTAAAAAAAACAGAGACACTGTAACACAAATTACTTAACACTTTACATGTTATAGATTAATTAGGTCCTCCTGTTAGACCCCAAAACCTGTACATTGTAACCTGATATTTAAGGGCTGAACCCAACTAGATTCTGGCTTATAAAACATTTTGAGTGAAAAGATCCAGATAATACACTTAAGCTCCCTTCCTACCAATAATTTATAACAGAATATAATCCTTTTCACATTAAATCTATAGTTTGATTTTATCTATTTGTAAACCTACCCTCAAGTACATATTTGAGCAGTATTCACATTCACATTGATTCCGGCCCCTCCATGGTAATGACTACATTTATTTTTAATTCCTATCTCCTGAATACTAATCCAATCTACATGGAAATTTATTAGGACAGGGCCTCCCTGGTGGCGCAGCGGTTGGGCGCTGCGCTGTGGAGCTGTCGGCAGCGGCGACGTGAGTTCGACGCCTGGCCGGGGAGAATCCCACATGGCGCGGCAGACCTCTCCTGCCTCGCCCGCTGCTCCCTTCAGCAGTGTATTTCTGATCTGCCTGTTCTGCTCCCCGCTCAGTCTCTGGTGAACCCTCTCGCCGCCCCACGCCTCTGGCCTGTGCCCCAGCTTGTATGTATAAATAAAAAATAAATCTTAAAAAAAAAAAAAAAGAAAGAAAATAAATTTATTAGGACAGTGAAGAATCTAGCCATGTTCCATTTTTCTTTTATTTGAAAATTTTGTTCATATACTCTCACTTCAATCAATATGGAGCCAAGCCTAGGAGAAGAGGAAAGATGTTTTCACTTCAAAAAGGAAATATCCCCTTTTCCACTAAGTGAATAATATTTGAAAACACTTCATTTCAGCTCTATTAACTTATTGGACCAAGTTGTATTTTATGTTTAGATTTTACAGACTTATTAGAAAAAGGATGAAAAGAGAGGCACCTTCACAGTCAGGTGGGCAGGAGAGCTGACCAAGTTTTATTTCAGCATCTACCATCAATAAGATGCTTTAAATAACTTATTTAAAATAAATTTATTTAAATGTTTATTTAAAATAATTTAAAAGAGTTCAAATTCCTGTTTAATTTGAATATTCTGGGTTTTTTTTTTTAATGTATTACTGTGAAAATGTATGAAATATGACTTCTAGGAATCAGTGAAGGTCCAGCAGATAGGTGATAGTTTGCTTTTTCCCATACTTGAAGTCAAAGTTGGATGAATTCAGGATCAGTCAGTTTTGAATTTTAAAAACATCTACAAAAGCAACACTCTGAAAAATAACCTTAGACATGACCATACCTGTATAAGTCAACAGTATGGGATACAGTGAAAAAAAGTACACGTCATCATGCACATCCAGTACTAGAGCCATGAGAGTTCTCCAAATGCAGCCATGACCTTATGCCTCATGCCAGAAAACCCAGGATCACCTGCAGGCCCTTCACAACTTCTGCAAAGACACATACTTGCAATACAAACCTACCCTCCATTCTCTACCACTTCTGTCCTCTAGGACTTTTTATATCTTACCCTTTCCTTTCTTTTCAATTATCAGAGAAGCAAAAATCTCCTCTCCTGATCTACATGGAGAGCATTTTTCCCAGCAAGTTAGTGTTTTGATTAAAAATGTTGCCTCTGAGAAATACTGGCAGCCTATTCCTTCCAATTATGGCTTCTAAGACGGTAACAGTGCTTAAGATTCTTTCTAAATCAACACTAACGGATGGACAATACATGCCATACTTATTACTTAAATTTTATAGTAGCTGTGTGTACAACAGTGAAAATGCATGAAATTAATTTAGTGGTATGCTCGTTAAATGCAATATAGCTAGCATGTTACAATTTTAACTCACAGACAATATTTTACAATATTAAGGAGGTGTTTATATATCCTCTTTTCATATTGATTTCAAAGTGTTGTATATTTTACACTTTCAAAAAATCTCGATTTGAGCCAGATATTTCAAATCCTCTAGAGTCACAATTTCAGCTCTTAATTGTTTAACGCTGTTATGCAAAATTCACAAGCTACTCAATGAATAATATTTCCCAGGGAGATTTTGATGTAACCTCTTTGTGAAACATTTTATTCTAGATACAAATAACTGTGTGCTACAGCTCAAATTTTTAGATAAATTAGCTATTAAAAAGTGGAAATGGAAAAATTTAAACATAAGCAATGTACAGTAACTAGAGCAAAATATGTGGATTAAATGTTACGAAATTAAAAGACCAAATATTAATAATCTATGTGCCCTACTTAAGTTGGAAAGATAGTATAAGGCTAAAGAATGATAAAAGTGAGAAACAACACTTACAAAGATCAGATGAAAAGAAGTGACATGTGGACACATAAATGTATTTGTGCATGTATGTAGACAGATGTATACACAAATATATACACATAGAGAAAAATATAACTGTAGATGTAATAGACATTTCTTGAAATTCAGAAAAGAATATTGTAAGTCACATTTCACTGACATATTTGAAAACCTAGAGACAATAAATTTCTAAATATTTATAAATTGTTGACAGTGATTCAAGGAAAAAAATCAAAACTGTTCCAGAAGATAGATAAAAGATAAATTTCCCTGGTTATTGTTTAAAACTAGTAAAATTATATCATTACAGAAAGTAAAATGTAGAGGCCACTTTATCCAAAATGTATACAAATTTTTAAATTGAAAATAGTCATAGAAAAAAAGTTTTTAAAAAGTTTCCAAATGAGTTTACAGAAACTTAAGTGGTTTAATCTCACAAAACCTATTCATGTAATTATCTACATAAACTGATGAAATGACTTTCTAAATAAATGCCTTAATGTTAAAGACTAGTCAAGATTTTTTAAGCAGTATATTAAGAACCTATTAAAATAAATTTAGCATATTTACAATGACAGATAATTGAATGTAAAAGAGAAATTATTTAATGAACTAAAGGCTATTTAACAAAAGCAAAGGTCAAACTCATTTGTGAAAGGAAACTGTCATTTTTGTGCAACTTCTGTGATAGATTTTAGCCAAAGCAAAAAGAGAAAGGAACTATAAAGTTTTAAGTTGTAAAGAATATGACACTCAGGGCTTACTAGTTTGAATACATTTCTTAAGTGAAAATATCTCATCATTCACTACCATTGCTTCAGTTAAATTATATGAGCTTTTTAATGTGCGTCAACTTTACTTTTATCTATAGTTATTTGTACTATAGAATTTTAATGCAGATGAATATCATTTAATAGACGTGAGTTATGATCAAAATTGTAATTTTTTTTGAGCACTGACCTGGGAAGAAGTTAAGCTAGGTTTCATGTTTTAGTATAATTTTTGTATATGAAGAAATGTCTTTTAAAAAAAGAGTACGATTTGTAGACATCATGGTTTTAGAGCAATGGTTGTGGTCTAATGATTGTGTGGAAGAATGTCACCAAAATCTAGGACACCTTGTGTCCTAAGTAATGATATTATGCCTTAGTTCCTTAATTTACGAAGAAATTCCTTGCTAGTGTTATGTCACTGTGATTGGTAGAAAGAACACCTTCTAAGCATTCTCATCAAACAAAATTTCATAAATCCAAATGTTTGGTGCCATTTTAAGAAACAGAACCCATTGGGTTTGGGTATTTGGAAAGTCAGGGGAGGAGAACAGGATTGTTTTCAGGAATTAGGACTCTGGTAGAAATATACTCTAAGCTCTCATAGAAAAGGAATATCCTCTGTCTTTCATGTGATTGGGATCCAGTGTGGAGATAATTTAATTTTTATTGACCTCATTAATTTACACATTACTGATAAATATGGCTATATGTTTATACTTGACTAATAGTTTCACATAACTCAAACAATCCTGTGTGATATTCTTTTTTAGCTCACCTTATGAAAAACCATGTTGCTGATACCCAATTGATTATATCTTAAGCAAATGTATTGTACATTTCTCATATCTTAAAAATGAAGTGTACCTTTTGCTTTATTATTAAATTCAGGGGTTCTAAGAGTAACACCTTTTGGAAAATATTTAGTTTTTATTTTATTAAAAGATTAGTTCTGGGGCCTCCCTGGTGGCACAGCAGTTAAGCGCTGCGCTGTGGAGCTGCCGGCAGTGGTGACACGAGTTAGACGCCCAGCCAGGGAGAATCCCACATGGCACGGCAGACCTCTCCTGTCTTGCCCGCTGCTCCCCTCAGCAGTGTATTTCTGATCTGCCTGTTCTGCTACCCGCTCTGTCTCTGGTGAATCCTCTCGCCGCCCCACGCCTCTGGCCTGTACCCCAGCTTGTATGTATAAATAAAAAATAAATCTTAAAAAAAAAAAAAACAAAGATTATTTCTGTCCTCTAATACTAAACAAAATTTAGCTGACATCCTGATGATTACTGGTACTATTTCTGCAGCTACTGAACCTCTCACTGCACTTTAGTATCTAGCCATAGAAAACACAGGACTAACTGCAAAAGGAAATAAATGTAAAATAACTACATCTTATACCTGGGTCAGAGTAATCTGTAGCCAGTAATGGAAAATGCCCTGAAAAGTAAAATAAGATGCACTTAGCTAATAAGAAACTTTGATTTATTGTTTATTTTATGTACCTGCTATAAAATATGTAAAGAAACTATGTGATGTTTGATGCAGAACTATTTTAGACACTTGCAATGGGTATGCTTAATTCACATCCTGTAAGGCCCAAGGATGTTAGGAGTAAGGTCATTTCTTTTTTTTTTTCTCTTTAATATTATTTAATCTATATCCTTTACATTATTATGTATCCCCCATAAGTTTCCCACCACCAATTCACCTGTGAACCATCACCATAGCCCCTTGTGCACTTTTCTCCCCAATTTTGGTCCCTCTGCCTCCCCTTCCCCTGCAGAATGTCTCTTATTTGTGGTTGCCTGCTAATTTTTGATTTGTGTGCTATTTTCTTCTTCTGATTTCTCATTTGACTCTCTTATATTCCTCCTATAAGTGATACCATTTGATATTTTTCTTTTTCCTTCTGGCTTATTTTGCTAGCATGATCCCTTCTAGCTCCAACCATATTGCCACCAATTGCATTAGTTTATCATTTTTTATTTCTGAGTAGTATTCCATTATGCACATGTACCACATCTTCTTGATCCAGTCGTCAATTTTTGGGCATTTGGATTGTTTCTATATTTTAACTATTGTGAATAGTGCTGCAATAAACGTAGGTGTGCAAGTGTCCCTTTGGGTTACTGTTTTTGTGTCCTTTGGGTGTATTTCTAGGAGTGGAATTGCTGGGTTGTATGGAAGCTCCATTTTTAGTTGTTTGAGAAACCACCATACAGCTTTCCATAACGGTTAGACCAGTTTACATTACCCCCAACAGTGTAGGAATGTTCCTTTTTCTCCACTACCTTGCCGATATCTGGTCTTTTCTGGGTTTTTTTGTTTGTTTGTTTGTTTTTAATGTGTGCCATTCTTATTGGTGTAAGGTGCTATCTCATTGTGTTTTTTATTTGCATTTCCTTGATTATGAGGGATGCTGAACATTTTTTCATATGCCTGTTTGCCATTTGCATTTCTTTTGCTGAGTGGTTAACATGGATAAAAGGACACACAGAATACTAGAGGAATCAGAGTGAAAGACACCGGTTGCTAAAAACTCCTGTTTACTGCAGATGGATTTTATATTTGACTGGTTAATGTGATTCCCAGGGTGGAAATCAACTAACAGATGGAATTTGATAGACTCTCCAAAGTTAAGGTGATTAGACTTAAGAGATGGAAAAAGCAGGAACAACATGGAAACTTTCATGTAATAAACTTTCAAGTAATAAAACTACTAATAAATGTGTCTCTTGCTGTGTTAGACATCAGGCCAGTCATTCGAAGGACTTAATTTTAAACACTGAAAGACATCGTCAGAAGGAGCTGAATATCAGATAAATCTCAACAATAACTTTATTTCTACACTTCAACAGCTTAAAATGGAAAGGAAAGTACATATAAAACTATGAATACAAATAAGTAATAAGAGAAATAAACTTTCTCTCACTACTTTTCCTTTTGTTATATTTTCTTTTGATTATAATATTTTTTTTTTAAGATTTATTTATACATACAAGCTGGGGTACAGGCCAGAGGCGTGAGGCGGGGAGAGGGTCCACCAGAGACAGAGTAGGGAGCAGAACAGGCAGATCAGAAATACACTGCTGAGGGGAGCAGCGGGCGAAGCAGGAGAGGTCTGCCGCACCACGTGGGATTCTCCCCGGATGGGCGTCGAATTCGCATCACGCATTGCCTACAGCTCCACAGCGCAGCGCTCAACCGCTGCGCCACCAGGGAGGTCCCTGATTATAATATTTTCATGTACTCTCAAATTAGAGGGAAAAGTTCACCGGTTAAGAGACTCTAAACCTTCTAATTACAAACTAGGTTACTTTTGGGGATATCTTGGTCTGCCTCCCTCAATGCCAACAAACACACTCCCACTCTTTCCCTCCCACCCACTCTCTTATGGAGGAGAAAGAGGAAAATAAAATACGGATTAAAGGGAAGTCTAGCCTTTGCTTTTATTGTCTTGGAAGTTTTTGCTGTTGTTTTTCTCTCTAATTTTAAAATTTAAGGACTCAGATATTCTAGGCTTTCTGATTTTTTGTTTTTTTTTAAAAGGTTTATTTTATTTGTTTATTCATATAAGAACTGGAGTGTAGGCCAGAGGTCCAGGGAGTGGAAGGATTCACCAGAAACAGAGTGGGGAGTAGAGTAGGCAACTGACTGAAATGCACTGATGAGGGGAGCAGCGGGTGAGACAGGAGAGGTCTGCTGCGCCATGTGGGTTCGCTCCATGGCCAAGGATTGAACTCATACCTCAGTGGCTGGAGATACCTTGATAGAGCTGAGACTTTAACCCCTGTGCCACCAGGGGGGCCCACTTACTGATTTTTTTTTAAAGATTTATTTATTTATGCATACAAGCTGGAGTAAGGGCCAGGAACATGGGGTGGTGAGAGGGTTCACAAGAGAAAGAATGGGGAGCAGAACAGGCAGATAGACGGAAATACACTGCTGAGGGGGGCAGCAGACGAGGCAGGAGAGGTCTGCTACACCATGTGGGAATCTCCCCAGCCGGTCATCAAACTTGCATCGCCACTGCCGACAGCTCCACAGGGCAGCACTTAACTGCTATGCCACCAGGGAGGCCCCCACTTACTGATTCTTAAAGCAAATTTCCAAAGGAATATTCTCTAATCCTTTAGCTTAATCGCCTCACAATTGGGACATCATTGAAACAAAGTTGAAATTAATATTGGTGCCTGTGGGTCAATCTAAAGGGGCCACAAGACTAATGGTGCATTTAGTCTTTTGGAAACTAGATTAAATAAACAATCTTATTTATTTATTTATTTATTTATTTATTTATTTATTCATTTATTTATGTAACTAGTTCTTAAACATAATGTCTCATAATCATATTTTTACCCCTTAAACTACACAATAGATAACAAAGAAAATTGTTACATCCATTTTTTTCCCTTTACTGGCTAACAACTGCCAAGAAATATTGATAAAGAGCAGTGGAGGAAGAAGAGAGAATCTATAAACGTTTAGAATTCATGGATCCCAGGAAAGCAGCAAAATATCCATCTGTATTTGTCATCTGCTGTGTCACTTGTTTGATCCCCAGTGTGTGGGTGCTGCTGTTGTTCCTATTGACTTTTTAGGGTCATACGCCTATTTATTCTTGAAAACATGAAATAGTTCTTCATTTAGAGAGATTAGAGGAAATAGGAAAGGGTTGGAACATTTGGGGGAAGGCTTGTAAAACAGACAACTAACAGAAAGGTGTACAAAGAGTCACGTGCATCGTTTTATTGCTGAATTGTTTTTGTTTTGTTCCTATTTTCATTAAATTAACAACTTTTAAAACATTCTGATTTAATTTACCTGTGTATTTTAAATCTGTGATAATTGTAAGAGCATACTTGGTACTTTAAATATATAATTTTACAACAGTGACTTCTGGTGAGCCATGTATTGCCTTTCTGCAGACTCTTTTAGTTATAAATACATGAATATGAATACCAGAGACTATGACAAATGAGGACTATTATTTCACATTTCAAATGGATGTCAGTTCCTTTCTTGGCTGCATAATTCACTGGCAGAAATTACTAAAATTCTAGAGCTCTGCTTCTAAATTCTTTTTTCTCTTAAAAATCCCTAAGTTGCCTGAAGGGAGAATTATAATACAGAAGATATCTTTGAAGTTCTTTATAGGCTGATATCGAGTCTACTCACTCATTCTTTTTAATTCAACAGATATTTATTGAGTCTACTCTTTGTAGATCACTGTGCTATGTATTGGAGACATAATAGACAAGATATGGGTATTATTGTTTATGGGGACAGAAAACAAAGAAGTAAAAAGTTAATAAATTATGTTAGGTGCAATGATCGATTGAAACAGGGTAATTTTAGTAAAAACTATTCATGGAAAAAGAAATGATGTTACAGTTCTAATTTAAATATGATGGTCAAAGACCCTGAAAAATTAATATTTAAACACATATCTGAACAGTACTAAATAAGCCACGAGAAAAACCAATTGAGGAGCATGTGGAACCGTCCCTGGGTTTCTTGTTGTGACGTGGTAAATTAACAGGACACAGGGTATCCTGTGGAACGGTGAGCAAAGTTTCAGTACTAGATGAGAAGAAAAGTGCAATAGATAATTATTTTACTCACAGGTCCTAGAGGAGGTATAAAACATGCCTGAAGAGGTCACATATGGAGGTCAAGGCAGAGTGCAGACAGAGAGAGCACTGAATACTGGGTTATGTGGGGTAACCGTGTTATCAGGGTCCTCAAGAGGAATTCCATGAAAAGGCTGGATTGGTCAGTCCAAATTGAAACAACAGCGTTTAAATGGTGTTTATAGTTTCGGGAGGGAGTTAACACAAGGGATTGATCACTAGGAAGAGCTGTGGGATAGTGACATGGAACAGTAGGTCTCACCCTGAATAGTGACAGTTGACATTATTTCACTTGCAAGATTCTGGGCTATGATCTTGCTGTTTGTATTGTTGAATCACAGGGAGAATTTTCCTACCCTCTGGGTTCTTCCAAGACTGGTGGAATAAATTAACATAAGGCAGATAAGTAGAAGAAAAGACCAAATTTCTATGGCTGTAAATTTTAAAATTAATGGGGCAAACCAGGGATTTATATCCTGAACAAAGGAAACTGGGGTGCCAGGGAGAGAAGAAGTTGTTTTATATGACAAGAAAAAGATAACTTTATATGACAAAACCTACCCCTCTAGATGTGTTCCCTGCCTTTCTTAAGTTTCTTATATAAAGAAGATTGTGTCTGGAGTTATTCCTAAATCTGGGTATTCATTCTCCTACCACAGGGCCTCAATTAACTTAAATCTAGTAGGTCAAACTAGGGCTGCAATGACCATGTGCCTAGTTGTGAGTACTGTCATTTACAATACATGTTTTGGCTTACTATAATGATGAAACAATGTCAAGTTCTGCCAGGCAATCTGCAGGGTACCTATTTAAGGTTTTGTTTTGATAGAGACACATTCACAAGGGAAGCAGTTAGCACTTTCATAAAAATGGCTTTCTGTATGGTGCTCAGGGACAGTAAGTGAGAAAGAAGGAATTTTTGCTACTCAGCTTCCCAGTTGACAGTCATCACAAGGCATTCCCTCCTGGTGTGGAGGTGATTGTGAGGGATGGACAGAATCCCAGTGTCCAGATATATCAGGGTGTGTTATCTTTCTCATCCTTTTTGGTTGTGAACTTACCTCTGAGGTGTAGGTATCTCCAACAGTGAGATCTTGATTTGGAGAGATGTTTTCAAGATGTCAGTGTACTTGGAATAAGAGTAACCATCTCAGGTGGAGCTCCGTGAAATATAAGAGTGGCTACCCTAGTGTTAATCTCTGAATATATATGCTAGAGACCTACTTGAAAACCAAAGTACAAGTGTTGGGGTACAGGTGTATCTATCTGGGGTCTTCCTAGCTGGCAAGTGATCAAGTAGGAATTAGACAGATTTATGAGGGAAAAAAAAACAATATGAAGTTTAATAGTATGTATGCTACCTGTGTACATGGGAAAAACCCGGCATGACTCATTAACTCACCCACATATTCAGCCACCATTTTAAATAGCTTAGCTAAGATGAGGACTTGGTGGGGTGCAGAGAAGTAAAAGGTTGGTTAGGAAGGTTACTAGTGAGGGCCCAGTTGACAAAGGTATGCAGATTAAATTCTGCCTTCTCTATAGTTAGAGAGAGAGAGAGAGACTGACTAGCTATTCCCAGTACATACCTTTACCCAACTTTATAGCTAAATAACTTTTTTCAAAAACAGCCCCCACCCAGTCTTCAAAGTCCCTTAATTAAATTAATCTTTTGTCAAAAAAGTGCACATTTGGGGGGCAGATGTTTGCTACCCTATACAAGAATGGACTGTAATGCTGGTTTGAGCAGATCTCAAGGAGCTATATGATACTGTTCCAGAACCACCTTTCAAAGGAGCGTATAATTTCTGTGACTGATTTTTATGGGCACTCTATAATGCATAGAACATTATGTTCTATGTAGGCACATTATGTTGGCCTAATCATAGGGGCATTTTTTGATAGTTGCTTTATAATCATGCATTGCCTTATTAAGGGTACAATAAACAAACAAAGCAATTGGTGTAGCCTGATCATTACAATACAAACTGACCCCAAACAGGTTCAGTTTGATACATTGGGACTGACATTCTGCCTGGAATATATGTGAGGCCAGTGCAAGGAAGAGTGAATTTCTTTAAACTGACTTCCATTGGTACCATTTTATGTAAAGGAATGTGAGCTCTGGGTCAGAATCCATATTTGGTGTCAAGCTGCTTCTAATGTAGCCTGCCAGCATCTGGAACTCAGCCATCCTATGGCACAGATAAATACTTGGATGAATTTTTCTAATACAGATTAAGGGAGAGAGGTGAAATGGACAGGTCTACTTGCACCCTGGATATTTTGGGCTGTGCACAAGATGACAATAGCTACAACAAAGGAAAGCATTTGCTTTTGAATTGCTTCAAGAGACCACCTTAGGGCAAGCAATTTACATCATGCAGGCCAGAGGGGAGGCAAAATGTGGTTGCTTGGAACCATCAACCTCTTATCTTAGGTGGGGCTAGGCCCTGGGCTGTATCATTGATAGATCCCATTGATAGACTGGATCCCAGACTTCCTTTGCAGGTTTCATTTCCTAAGGTGACCAACACAGGTTAGGTGGAGGGCTTCTTTTCCTCACTCTGCCATCCACACAGTTCCTCTGGTGGGTCCTAAAAGCTAAAATTTTAATTTCCTGAAAAATGTTGATGAGTTTGGTATATAACCAAATAAACTTTTATAACCCAAATAATGACACAGGGACTGTGGCCTTATCTTAAAGGTTTTTTCTGGGCCATGTCAGGGGTCAATAACATCTGAATAATTATCATATCTAACAGTTGGATAGGTGTCTGTTCCCTTGGACTCTAATATGTGACAATCATAGTGCATCCACTGATTCTCTATACAGTTTAAAATCTTAAGTGTTTGACATCCAACCTCACTTTAGGTCTGAAATCCCTGGGGTCAAGAATTTTTAATCTTGAGGATAGTGGCATATTTCATGAGCTTGCACAACCCTCTAGAAATAATGTAGACGTTTGCATGTTTTACAGAAATTTTGAAGATATGGGTCAATGGGTAATTTTGTGAGTAAAGCCATAGCTCTCATGTTTTCAGATGATTCAATTACCCCAAAATGGTTAAGAACAGTTTTCATACCAACATTTTCACCTTTGGATTATACCTCATGCATTTGTTTTTCTGTTTTCCTCAGTTCACTCTGATTCCTTTCGTTCTCCCAAACACAGCTACTTGTAATAAATTATGTCATATTCTGACATTAAAGAATATAGCCAACTTCCTTATATTGTATATTTTACAACTTTATTTGAAGATTTTACCATTTTCCCTTCTGCCTCACAATATTTTCTTTCTCATACTATAAAATAATGGCATGCATTTAATTTAGTCTAGATGAATAAAATCATAAAATCCATACATCAAAATCATTTAGAAACATTTAATCATTTAAAAACATATTTGAAGAAACATGTATGTAATGCTATAATGTATTTGTAATTAACATTTAAATCTGTAGGATTCAGAAACATTTTTTGTATTATATATGCCTAGGAAAAATAATTTTCCCATTTTATATATATTTATTTACACATTTACTAAAGTCTCATATTAGATGATTTTTTATGATGAATCATAACTAGATGGTAAGTTAAAGGAACTTTATATTCTGAAAATATTGCAAGGATTGTTTACTAATCTCATTTTTCTTAAAAAATATTAAATAAAATCCATCTAAATCTATACTCTATGTGTTAAAAGTGCTCCTGTCTCCCATCAACTTTTTAAGATTAGGTATCATGTGCAATTATATGATCCATTTCTTACTTATCATGAAATACTCTTCGTCAAAATCGATTCATATTTACAATGCTTTTCAAATATAATGAGAAACCCAACAACGATTGTGAGATTATAGTTTTTAGTAATAGTGCCCTGCTTTGTTCCCTGTGGAGAAAAATATAAATGCTGGGGTGAGATAGAGGGGGGAATACCTATTTTGTCCTACTCATAACATTTTTCCCCTGTTCTTGGGTGAATGCAGTTAAAACTATGTAGTTAGAAAACAACTGGGTATTGGGAAAAACCTGAAAGATTAGTTACTAGGATTACTTTTACTTAACATTGCTATTCAAAAGAAAGTTTGTATCTCTAAAATTCACAGCACAGTTATGTTTACAAAAAAATAAATGAAAACATTGAACCACACAAAACTTTGCCTAGAGCAGGAAATACATTGTGCCCAGAATGTGTGTGTGGCTTCCTTGGTAGTTCTGATGTTCACAGTTTATAAACATATTCAAATATGAGGAATGAGATACATAACACAGGATTATCTTTCTCAGTCAATATTAAACTTTCAGTTTAATTCTAATACTGAGGCAAGTAGAATTTACAATCACACCAAAGAGAGCACTTTGATGAAACTTCTGAATCCTAGACTGTGTTTAGGAATTCAGATAACACATTGGAAAACCCATAGATTATATTGAATTTATATGAATGCCTTTGATGTAAAAGGTCACATGTTACATACAATTTTAAATATATCTTTAAAAACTCAGCCTTGATGTTTAAACACCAGTTGTTTTTTTGTTTTGTTTTGTTTTGTTTTTTGTTTACTTTCTCTTTCCCTTGCTCCTTCTTGCTGCACCCAATACCCCCTTCCTTCCTGAAACATTGCTTTCCTTGTCTGAGTTGGTTAGTTAAAGACCCTAGGGGATAGTTCATTGACTTTTCACAGACAATGTGTGCTCCAGTAAGCAAGTGACTTATCCTGAGTTCTTATCTATCACCATTCATTACATTGCTTCCTCCCCCCTACTCCTGCTTTATTTATCCTTCCTTCCTTCCTTCTTTTGGAAATGTAAGTTGGTAAAGAGGTCAAAGTCTGGAATAAAACTTCAGGTGTTCAAAATCTGACCCCCAAATTAATCAGTTACAACTCCATTCTTTCCCTCATTTAATTAGGATTTTGAATTAAAATAAGTGAGAATAGGGGTGCCATAAATAAAAAGGGAAATGATAAAATTGGTATTCTATCTCATTTATCAGTTTGTTGAGGAACTTAATTGTACAGCAGTTTCTATGGTTTCTATGACCTATATTTTTTATTTCTAATTATTACCTTGAAACATTCAGACATTAAAAGGCATTAATGACAAGCATCTATTTCCACAATAAAACAAAATTTTGAAGAAATTAAAAGACAAATCTTTGGGATTTCTGTAGTTTTCAGTGAGATCACTCTACTCTAAGTCCTTTAGTTTATTGTTTCATTGAACTAAAGAGATGATTAAAACTGAGTTATGTTCTTGAAGTATGACTACACATGCACTCTTTGTCATAATTAAATTCCCATTATATACTGTGTGCTTGATTTGGAAGTGAATTTATTCCATCTTTAAGCTTAATGGAAAAATGTAGTATTTTAGACTTGGCTTATTATTTTCTTTAATATTCGAATCTTGGTGATTTAACTTTGGCAACATTTGCCTATTAAATGTAACAAGTAATAATAAAAGGTTAAATGAATCAGTCAAGGTTGCTTTCATCACTCTGAGGAAAACCTTCAGTTCAGCAAGCCAGGTTCATTTAATTCATGTGCTTTTTCTTTCTCCCTTCTAGTAACATCATTTATTTTTATGTATTCTATTTGAAATTTGTGGACATTTATTTCGCAGTATATTCTCATTGTTATGATTATTTATTATAGTGAAATTGTTAATAGACAGAAAAAGGGGCACCCCAGAACCCCCCAAACCTGCCTGTTATAAATAGGTTCTGCCATCCACTGCATCATGTCAAAATATACCCTAGTGCATAAGACCTTCAATAGAAATTAAATTTAATAAAATTAATGTTCAATAAAGAGAAGAGAAAGAAAATAATTAAAATAGTTTCCAGTTAAATACCCCAAATTACCCATCACCACGGTAAATGCCCAGTCAAACAGGGTTGGCCCAAAGCAGGGCCACTTATATGTTCTGTATATTGTCTTTGAAACTAATAAGTAATTTCTTAAATGAGTGAAGCAAAGAATCTAGTGACCTCTTTTGTCCATCTGTTTATCTCAAAATCTTCCAGTGAAGCTAGTAAACAAAAAAGAAGGGTGGCTTAAATTGTCAACTCTAATTTAACTACTTCTGCTAGTGCCAGATATTATTGCATTTATGAAACTGATAATTTTGAGAACAAAGTTATTTAATACTCTTATTTTTAGCATAGCATTTACCATTAAAATTCTTACTAATAAATGGTGAAAAGGCATAAAAAATGTAATGTTTTTCTATTAGAAGTAGAATAGCTCTACTTCCTAGGGTTCTCTCCTTCAAATTTCTGACTTAAGTGATAGAGATTCCATTTAAAAATAGGAGGTTTGCATTACATGCATTTAACAACCAATAACTAGCATGCATGATGTGAGTATGTATGTGTGACATTATTTATATCTGATTCACCTGTGTTTTTCCCAGCTCTAGCACTGGAACTAACATATGTGTATGTTCAGTAACTCACATATAACATGTGGAAATGGGCAAATGTTACAAATCAGGACTTATTCCCCAGCAAAATCAGCTGTTAAACATTTACCAGCTCAACTCTAGAAATATAATCCAAGGATGCTCAATTCTGATTATGCTCTTAAAAATAGATCACTTTCCATATTTCACATAACCATTTACATATATATTTGTTATTTCTGTAAGAATCTTTCTGTTGTATACTTCTTTCAGAAAATAGAGATAAAAGCATAAAAAAGTAAGTGTGACTAAACATTTCTGGAAATGAGAATGATCTTAATTAAGACAGAGAAATGGAGTGTTAGAATGATGCATTTTATCATCAAGTCTCATGTTGGATAATTACTGACAATGGAGCAGTGATGAAGGCAAATGTACCACTCACAAACTTACTTTTCTTTCCTTTAATGACCCAAATAGGCATTCATGTCACTAAAAGAATGCTTAAAGATAAGTTTTTGTAAACTTTTTCTCCTTTAACTTCAAGCTTCTGATTAATTCAAAGAAACTCACTCACCTTATTAGTTTGCATTCGTCTTTCATGTTAAGGTATATCTACGTCCTTTGACTATTTAAAGTGAGAAATACATATTTTTTTTCATATCTCTGCACTTCATTTAACTATTAAAAACAGTTTTTTTTCTTTTTTTTTAAGATTTATTTATTTATGCATACAAGCTGGGATACAATCCAGAGGCGTGGGGCGGCGAGAGGGTTCACCAGAGACAGAGTGGGGAGCAGAACAGGCAGATCAGAAATACACTGCTGAGGGGAGCAGCGGGCAAGGCAGGAGAGGTCTGCCGTGCCATGTGGGACTCTCCCCTGCCGGGCGTCGAACTTGCATCACCGCTGCAGACAGCTCCACAGCGCAGCGCTTAACCGCTGCGCCACCAGGGAGGCCCCAACAGTTTTTTTTTTTTTTTCATGTTGGGAATTAATAGTTTGTTAATGAATTCTCTTCTATTATGACCTTGAAAGGAAGACTGGTACCTGCAGAATATTGTTAATAGGCATTGATTTGCCATCATCAAAAAATAAATAAATAAATAAAATATGGGGAGGGGTAGAGGGAAGGAAGGAATAGGACTGATAAAATACATTCTTATTTCATAATTTTAAAATTTTCCAAATCATGTTTCACTTATTTTTTTTTTTAAGGGTTTGTTTTATTTATTTATGAATACAAGAACCAGGGTGTAGGCCAGAGGTGCAGGGAGAGGATTTACCAAAGATAGAGTGGGGAGCAGAACAGACATATCTACTAAAATAGACTGCTGAGGGGAGCAGCAGGCAAGACAGAGAGGAGGTCTGCTATGCCATGTGGGTTAGCTCCCTGACCAGGATTGAACTCATGCCTCAGTGACTGGTGATAACCTTGATAGTGCTGAGACTTTAACTCCTGCACCACCAGGGAGACCCTTTTGCATCTCTTTTTGGATATCCCATATTTTTAAATGCATAGTAAGGCATAGATATGGTTTCAATCACTTTTGTAAAATGTTACTATACTGTTATTTTGCACTATGGACTTCATAAATTGAGTCTAAAGAATACTATTTTACTTTTAATATTTATTTACTGGCACAGATGTATTGGTTTCTTAATGTGCAAACCAGTATAATGATTATAAAATGAGGCTGAGTGTACAATAAGGTGAAATAAATGACTTGTAAAAATGTTTGCGTAGTTGTTCACAGCAACAAGCATGTCCTACAAAGTATTATTTAGTTTTATAAGGCAATGCATTAAGGGAAATTTGAAACTCTCTTTCTAATAGCAATATTAAGATCCATTCCGTTGGGACAAGTAAGAGGTATCAACAACCCACATCTATAGATATTAAATTTCCAACAGGCACAGAGAATAATAAAGCTCAAATAAGTGTCTGATAATTTTCATACAAAATTGTAGTATATTTCAAAAACATATGAAATTTTCATTCAAGTGATGGAATTTTATGCTATTTTAATTTTGAAAGAATGAGCTTATTTTGGAATTTATCTCAAATTTTTGTATAAAGGAAATGTGAGATGTTCCTGGAGTAGAAATAGCTTAATAGTTTTCAAGAAATTTAATTTTTAGTGTAAATACTAAATATATTGCTGTTTTCATTTTGTTTAAGGGATATGTATACTTTATTTTGTAACTATGCCATTTAATTGACTTTAATCTGTGCTAAGATTAATAATATAGTTATCTGCAACTTAAATGAAAATTGTGGAATCAAATGTAGTTTCAGCATAATTATGTGAATATGTGCTTTTCTGATTCACTATCAACACAGGCAACTGAAATACCAAAAAGAGTATAAGCTAGACACAGTATCCCCATTTCCTTTTTTTTTTTTAAGATTTATTTATTTATACATACAAGCTGGGGTACAGGCCAGAGGCGTGGGGCGGCGAGAAGGTTCACCAGAGACAGAGTGGGGAGCAGAACAGGCAGATCAGAAATACACTGCTGAGGGGAGCAGCGGGCGAGGCAGGAGAGGTCTGCCGTGCCATGTGGGATTCTCCCCGGCTGGGCATCGAACTTGCATCGCTGCTGCCGACAGCTCCACAGTGCAGCACTCAACCGCTGCTCCACCAGGGAGGCCCAGTATCCCCATTTCTATTCCATGAAAAATTTACAAAAATGGTCTTTAAAAGTAAATCCTTAACAAATCAAACATTAAAAAATAGCAAGAGAAAAGTTTAAGAAGAAAAGTGATTTAAGTGTGATAATTTTTTACAGAAGAACTAATCCATTCTATTTAATTTCAAATATCAATTATAATTTTTATTCCTAAAATATCTACTTGGTTATTTTCAAGTGTAATTTATTGTTAAAATATTCTCTAATTCCTTGCTCAGTATTTCAAATTTTTTCTTGTAAGCTAATAATCAGTTAATTTGGTTTATTAACTGATATCAGATATCCTTCAGAGTTTGCTTTTTCTGTCTTTTATTTCTAGTTAGTTTCATTCATGGTGGCTTAATTTTTTATTTATTTGGGCATAATTGTCATCCTGACAATTTTATTCTGGAAGAAATAGTTGAGATTTATTGAGGTTGAATTTCTTCATTGTAAAATCACCACTGGTCTCATAGTTACCAGTGGACTCCACCAAGAGGATCTGTATACTCATGATACTTATGCAACAGGTAACATAAAAACTGGAACACATACCCTACAGAGTTACTTACATTCTAATTGGTGATTATAAAAAACTGAAGAAAGTTTATTTTGTTTGTTTCAATTTTGGATTGTCTTTCTTCATTGCTAAACTCAAGACAGACAATAGTGTTTCTGTAGATTTCTGTATTTAGTTCTCATTAACTTCATATTCAGTTATTGAATTTAGGGTCTAAGCTTGGAAGTTTTCTAACATATTCCCATAACGGGATGAGACTTGGACTTTATTTCCTCTGTCCTATGTTTTGTCAAAACAAAGCTCAAAGTTATCAAAATTTGAAAATACCAAAAAGTCAAAAGCTGACTCTGGTATTTACTACCCTTTCAAGATTCCTGCTTTTACCTCATTTACTTCCTGGGTAGATTTTTTTATTTCTTATTAAATCAGTAATATATTTTAAAAGATACCTATATATGAGTGTGTATGTATGTAAATATACATTTAATATATGTTTAAATATAGTTTTATCATCCATCTTTTAAAGTTACTTCAATTAGAAGAATCATATACATTAAAGACTCTACCATGCTGCCAAACAACTCTGGGGATGGTTTTGTGATATAAATACTTAGGTCTCCTGCCATATATACTGTATTAGAGCATCCATATCTGGGATAAGATACACACACACGTGTGTGTGTGTATAATATGTATTATATAGTATATATTATATGGTATATATTATTTTATATTGTATATTATGTAGTATGTGTTATGTATTATATATTATATACCGGTTCCCAGAAATAATTCTGATGTATACTTTTATTTAAGAACAACTACTATAAAATGTGTTTGTTTTTATTATGTCTGAATATAGGTACAAGAAACTATACACATAGAGTTTCAAAAAAGTATAGATTGTATAGATTGAATATGTGTATATATAAATACACATATATGTGCCATATATTTATGTATAAGTGAAGCATTTTAGCCTTAAGATTCTAAACCATGGTAAATGAGAAAATGTGGAACCCCTCTATTTCTACCCTATTTGCTTGCAAGAACTCTGGTTCTAGATGGGTACTGGTTTTCCCACACAGACTCTAGACTATCAAGGTGAGTCCCTGTATCTTCAGTTTACCACACCACTTGACAAGTTATTATATCTATAGAGCATCTCAAATTCACTGCTGGCAGCTTGGAAATTTATAACCTTTCAATTTTCTCACCATATTTAGTTTGGCATAATATACAGTAAGGGGAGTCTTAATTATAAGCTACTCTGTTGATAATCTTCAAAATAAGCCTTACTAAATATAAATTGAGTTGCTGAAGATTTCCACACATCACTCCAACTCAAAATACAATCATAAATGTATAATACCATAATGGCAAGATAGTTATCCCCTGTGGTTGTTATTGTGTTTTGCTTTCATTGTTTTTGCTTTCATTCTGGTGAAGAAAGAGTTCACTGTTCCAGAATTCTGGAGAAGAGACAGTTATTGCCAGTGGCGATATCGAAGTAAAGATAATTTCAGACAACAGCAGGCTTTCTTGCACATTCTTTTCCATTTCATTAATAACATAGTCCATAAAGAGACATGCTTTGCGAAGCTGAAAGTTGAGATAGGAATTCCTCAGAAAGAGCAGACATCTGTGCATTCTTTAGAGATGTCATCCTCCTTTTCCACTGGCTTTTTTTTTTTTCGTGAAATACTGATCGAAGATGAGGCAATTACTAGCAACATCCTCTACCAGCCACCCTGTATTTTAATCACAACCTGTGCCACTATGTTTCTTTCTTATTATCCCACCACTGAAAAGAGTATGTTTTCTGGATAGCTCTGAACTTTATTGAGAATGGTTGATGTGGCCTACACCTTAAAGGACTCCACTAGATGTCACACCAATATAAGCAAGGGCTAGGCAAGTTCTCATGCCCGCTGTATGTCTGACTCTTAAAATAGTCCCTGGCATCTAATGAATGTTTATTCAATGCTTTTGGAATAAATGTGTAAATGTGGATCAGCCCTTTCATTCTCCACAGTTCACTACTCATTACCTCCACTGCCAGTCCCTGATTTAAACACACAAGTCTCTGTGCTTCTCCCTATCTCCTCTGTAGCCAGATCCTTTCACAGCAGCAGAGCGATCCTTTTAAAAAACTACTCAGCTCTTGTTTCTCCCCTCCTCAAAACTTGTCAATGGCGTTCCCTGTCTTCGAAAACACAAGCTAATATAGCCTCCACACCCCTTGAAGCCTGGTACCCAAGAACCACCTAAAGGTAGCCAGCTATCCCCCAGACCTTTTTTTAATCTATCCCAGCAGTGTGGACCTTCTAGCTGTTTCTTGAATGAGGTCAAGCACGTTCTGACCCCTGTGCCTTTAGAGCCAACCCCCCTCCTCCTGGAACACTCTTCCTCCAGATTCCCAGATCTCATATTCTGCAGGTTTTGTTTGAAAACTACATTTTCAGTGAGGCATTTTGTGACAAGCATATTTAAAAGTGAACTCGCAAGGGACTGTGGTGATGGTTTACGGGTGAACTTGTGGTGGGAATTTTACAGAAGTACACAATGATGTAAAATATATAAATATTTATTTACTTATTAATTAATTTATATATTTATTTATCTATTTAAACAATACAGTAAAAAAAAAAAAAGTAACCCCCTGACCCCTCCCAGCTCTCTATGGCAGTTGAAACTAAATAACTTGTTTTATTTCTTTAGCTGTTTTTCTCTGTTCCTTTTCACTAGGAGTCCCTTGAGAATAAGGATTTTTATCTGTTTTGTTCCCTCTGTGTCATCATGGGCAATAACATTATCTGGATGCTCAATAATAGGCCTTGAATGAAGGAATTGAATGAATAAATGAATGAAAAAATAGTGACCCAGTGGTGTTGAGTGATTTGCTAAAGGCCATATTGATTGCTAGTTTTAAAACCTCATGCAATTCTCAGGAGGTATGAAGCAGGTTGGATACAAGACCTCGCTTAGCATCTTAAAAGGGGAGTTTCTTTCCTCACAGATGTTTTAAGTAAGTGTGTCACAGGAATGAGTTACAAAAGGAAGATAATACATCTTCTCTGCTCTTGTCTATTTTAGCAGTAAGATAGATATATTGTCTTCAGGACACAATCAGAACCCCAACAGTAGGCAGGGCAGATGTTTACAAGTTCTTTACGAATTTGAGTCAACCTTAACTCAATTGTAATGCTGTAATTTCACATGTACTGTTTCCCGTACTTTTTCTTTTTTTTTTTTTAATTGAGGCAACATTGGTCTATAATGTTGTGTATAATTGAGGTGCCTGATCACACTATTCAGTTACAAATTATTATAGCACATCTACCACCACCAAGGCACCCACAGTCCTCCAACACAGTCCACTGCGCTCCCTCCATAGCCCTCCACCCCCAACCTCCTACCTCTCCAGGACCTTCAATTTCACAGTCAAATTTCTAGGGATTATAATTGTTTTGATTTTATCTGACCCTCTGTTTTGTTTCTGCATATACCACATGTAAGTGATACTATTTAGTATTTATCTTTGATTTTTTTGACATGCTGCTTTGTTTTCATTTAGAGGTAGCATATGCAAACATCAAACATATAATAATTTGTACATTTTATATAGGAATATATACGATAACAACCTTCCTTTCTTGAAATAACGTTTCAAATCCTCAAATAAAACTAGATAGCACAACAACTAACATTTCTATGGTGTATTATGCTCCAGCTTTATAAGATGTAATTGACATATAACATTGCATATGTTTAATATATACAATGTATTGACTTTATAGACTTAAATAATTTTGCAAAATGATAAATATTACAAAATGATCTTTAGATAGCACTCTATCAAGTTGTGTTATTAACATTTTTTTTTTGCTATGGTAAGTATATTGAAGATTTACCCTCTTAGCAACATTTAAGTATATAAGGCAATATTATTAACTATTGTGTCCATACTGTATATTAGATCCCCAGAATTTATCTTACAAATAGAAGTTTGTGCCCTATGACCAGCAGCTCCTCATTTCCCCCACCTCTAGTTACTTCCATTTTACTCTGTTTTGTCTTTTTCATATTCCATATATAATTGATATCAAACAGTATTTGCCCTTTTTTCTCTGACTAATTTAAGCATTAATGACCTGAGGTTTCAAGTATATATTTGTAGATGGCAGAATTTCCTTCTTCCTCATGAATGAAAAAGATATCACTGAATACACAGTGCCATTCACCTATTTCTTTAGCCATTCACCTATTGCCATTCACCTATTGCCATTCACCTATTGATGGATGCTAGGTTGTTTCATTATGTTTATTTTACTGTAAAGTATATTCCTCATATTGTACCCATAGTGGTTATACCAATTTACATTCCCATCCGTAGTGCACAAGGGTTACCTTTTCTCCACATTCTCAGTCAGCATTTATCTGGTCTTGTTGAGAGCCATTCTAACAGGTGTGATGTGATAGCCCCTTTTCAGGCACCTGTTCATCATTTCATGTCTTCTGTGGGAAACAGCAAGATCTGTTTAGTCATGCTGCCCATTTTAATTGCCCAGCTTTTAGCTGTTGAGTTGTGTAAGTAAATTACGTACGTTGAATATTAACCCCTTATCTGCATATGACTTGCAGATATTTTCTCCTGTTTGCAGATATTTCCTAACCTATACCATAGTTTACATTTTTATTTTGTTTATTGTTTCTTTTTCTATACAGAGATTTTTGTTGATTTTTTTTGTTTACTGTAGTTGCACCTGTTAATGTTTCCTTTTTATTGCTTCTAGTGTAATAGTAATTTAAAGAAGCCATTGCCCAGTCAACATCAAGGGGTTTTTGTTCCGTGTTGTTTTTTTTTATTTTTTTTTTCTGGGAATTATATAATTTCTGGTTTGCATTTATTTATTTAATTCACTTTAAGGTTGTTTTGTGAGTGGTATACAATAGGGGCCTAATTTAGGTTTGTTATACTTGATTATCTCATTTTTCCAAACAATATTTATTGAAGAAACTATCATTTCCCCAATAAATATTCTTGTCATCTTTATCAAATATTGGTTGATCATGTATTCAAGGATTTCTTTTTTAGACTTTTTGTTTTGTGGCATTGGTTATTGTGTCTTTTTAAATGCCAACACTTACTATTTTGATTGCTATATAATAGTTTGGAACCAGGAAATATGATACCTCCAGCTTTATTCTTTCTCATGATTGTGTTGGCTACATAGACTCCTATGTAGTCCACACAAATTTTGTTTTTTCTGATTTTGTGAAAAATATCAATGGAGTTGCATTGAATTTATAAATGACTTTGGATAGTATGAAAATTTTAACAATTTAATTATTCTCAATTACCAACACAGAAAATCTTTATATCATATGTTTATATCTTCCTCAATTACTTCCATCAAAGTTTTTAGTTTTCAGTATATATATATATGTATATATATATATATTAACTACTTGTTTAAATTTATTCCTAACTATATAACTATTTTACAGTTTTTATGCCTTTGTGAATGCGATTCTTAATTTTTCATTTTTCACTGTTCATTGTCTTTGAATGTTTGTGTGTGTGTGTGTGTATAAACCAGTTGTTTTTGTATTTTAACTTTAGGTCCTATTGCTTTTCTGAATTCATTTATTAGTTCTAACATTTTATTTTGGTACATTTTGTTTTGGTTGAGTCTTTGGAATTTTATTTATATGTCATCTGCAAAAAAAAAAAAAATCCTTTTCTGGGCCTCCCTGGTGTCACAGTGGTTAAGCGCTGCCCTGTGGAGCTGTGGGTAGCGGTGACTTGAGTTGGACACCCAACCAGGGAGATTCCCACATGGTGCGGCAGACCTCTCCTGCCTCGCCCGCTGCTACCCTCAGCGGTGTATTTCTGTTGATCCGCCTGTTCTGCTCCCCACTCTGTCTCTGGTGAACCCTCTCGCTGCCCAGTGCCTCTGACCTGTACACCAGCTTGTATGCATAAATAAATAAATCTTAAAAAAAATCCTTTTCCCTTTCCAATTTGGATTTTTTTTTGCATTTATTTCTTGCCTGATGTCACTAGATAAAATTTTACGTACTATGTTGGAAAGGAGTAGTGAGAGTAGGCACCTTGTCTTATTTCTGACCTTAAAGGAAAGCTTTTGACCTTTCACTGTTAAGGATGATGTTGACTTTGGATCTGCTATGTAAAGCCATTAGAGGGCTGAGGTATGTCCCTTCTATAACCAGTGTAGATTGCTTTTAACATGAAAGGTTTTTAAATTTTCTCAAATGCTTTTTCTACATGTTGAGTTGATTATATGATTTTATGTCTTATTGCATGAATGGGTTGTGTAACATTTGTTGATTTACATATGTTCAATAATCCTTGCATACTATAGTGAAATATCACTTGATCATGTTCTGTGATCGTTTCAATATACTGTTAAATTTGGTTTGCTAATAATATGTTGAGGATTTTTGTCTCAGTCTGTATTTTTTTTTCTTGTAGTTTCTGTAGGTTAGTTCTCAAACTTCAGCAAAATTAATGGGAAAGCTTTCTATGTTAAGCTTA
Organism: Scalopus aquaticus; assembly: GCA_004024925.1. NCBI lineage: Eukaryota > Metazoa > Chordata > Mammalia > Eulipotyphla > Talpidae > Scalopus > Scalopus aquaticus. The sequence goes on along the minus strand of PVIJ01007440.1, from coordinate 19,307 downwards.
TTTTCCTCATATGCTTATATCTAAACTGTGTTCTGCATGCTTGTCTTAAGAATACATTTTTTTATACATTTGAACATGTAAAAACAACAAAGGTCCTGAGAGTGAAAGTAACAGTTTTCCACTATACCTCTCTGCTGCCTAGAACCTGAAGTAACTCTATTAATGTATATGAGAATTCACTCTAAGGATTAACCGTCAATGAAGGTAAAATGTGAAAAGGGAGGACCAATTTTTCCACACTTCGAGGAAATAGATTCCTCAATGACATGCATAACAAACCAGTTTTAATTAGTATTATCTACATACAATGATAAACATGGGTCAGATATGCTAAGATGGTAAGAAAAGCTAGCACATGTTTCAAGCTTGTCATAGAGACAGATGAATGACCTACTCATTTGTCACCCGTAATACTCTCTAATTGAAAAATTGATACTAATTAGGATTCATCAACTATACTTATAAAATATTAGCAAGTGGAAAACTTTCCAAACCGTCATTGTAAAGACCAGTTTATTTTTTTGTTTTTGCTCACATTTATCTTATCCATGATTTTTAAATACTATAAGTGGTATTTAAAGATATATATAATAAAGCAAGATAATTAAAACTGCTTTGTGTAATCATGCAAATAGAGGACAGTGAACATAAGCAAGAGAAGAATAAATTTATGTTTAATCTCCAACTGGGGATAGTATTCCTGAAATCAGCATTCTGCAATTGTATCAATCAAATATTTTTTTATATGGCACATACTTTTAAGCAAACAAAATAAATTGTAAATAATGTATTTGAAATTATATACTATCAAATAACTTATACAAATACAATATGAAATCCCTCATACTATTCAGTCACATTTATATTTGGTTAAAGCCATCTGTATGGCAATGGGTATAGGTGTGACTCTCAACAACTACAGGGTGATTTTATCCCCTTTCTTAGCCCCATCCCAGGGATGCGTAGCGCTGTTTTAAAATGTTTTTGATTACTAGTGTACTACAGGCATTCAGTGTGTAGAACAGATGCTGCTAGTAATCTTGCACTGCAAAATTGCAAGTTATATGTTCTAAGTTATCAATAGTACTAAGGGTGAAAGATGCTGTTATAGAATGCATCTTTACAAATCACAATATATTAATTGAATACTTCCATAGCTCTCAAGTGTAGAATTTTCTCTTTTTTTAAAGATTTATTTATTTATTTATTTATTTATACATACAAGCTGGGGTACAGGCCAGAGGTGTGGGGTGGTGAGTGGGTTCACCAGAGACAGAGTGGGGAGCAGAACAGCCAGATCGACGGACATACACAGCTGAGGGGAGCAGCCGGTAAGACAGGAGAGGTTTGCCATGCCATGTGGGAATTTCCACGGCCTGGCATCAAACTCGCGTCAGTACTGCCAACAGCTCGGCAGCACAGCGCTTAACTGTGGTGCCACCAGGGAGGCCCTCAAGTGTAGAATTTTCTTCCTTTTGAATATTTTATCTATATTAAGAACAGTATGTACAATATATAGAAATATGTCCTATTTCTAAAGCAAATGTTCAGGAACTTCTTAGATAGTGAGAGAAGACAAAATACTATCCTGATTTTTATGATGTGCAGCTTCTAATCAATTCTTACGTGAAGTCACAATGTCTGCTTAGAATGAATAGAAAAGGGTGAGGACATTATCTCATATACTATGATGTTGAAAGTATTGTCATGTTCATAAAAAACATCTGTATTCACTACAGTATAGGCCATTTCTTGAATCAAGTTAATTCATTCTATCAATTTATTGGAAAAGCTAACTCTGATGTGGAATACTAAGTACAATATGTCAGAATATAGTGTAAGTCCTCCAGTGTCTGAAACTTAAAGACAGGAAAGCATAAAAGGGACTATGGTCTGAAGATTTATATTTAATACACTGATGAAAGTTTTAGAAAAAGTAAGCATAGGTACTTTTTATATCTATTCAAGGAATCTTTATATTTTATTGTGCCTTTTTCTATAAGTTGTCTTATTTAAAAAAAAAAACACAATAAACAAAAACAGTATTATAGTGCAGGTACACAAAAGCAAAGAACATGTTGAGTGTCATTTAGTATAAATCAGTAACAAAACCCAGTAAAAGTTTAATGGTGTTGAGTTTGTTGTCAGTTTTTGACCAGCAGACTTATTTAGTAAATGAGTAGTTTTTTTAATTAAGTAATTCAGCCATATTTTCCTCAATTCAAGTCGTAATGAAGATGATACCTAAATGTTGCTATTTTGTTAACATAATTAGAAAAATTGGCATAATGTACAATGGATTGTAAATTCAGAAACACTAATCAATAGGTACATATTTACAAAATTGGTCCATTTTTCTACTGCTGTGGCACAAAACACTTCAACATTGACTGCATCTTTCTACTGATCCTGTGGAACAGAGCTTCAAGAAACAGAATTGTCATCCCTCTTAAAGTTTAGGCCTTGATCTTATAACGCATTAACTTCTGCCACTTTCCATTAGTCACAACCATCTCATGTCAACTTGCATTCAAGGGAAAGGAAAATAGACCTCTCCTCTCACTGGGAGGAATATTAAATAACTGTGACCATCTTAATGCTCTACAAAATAGTAGCTGGTGTTTGATTTAATAATAAAGTTCATGAAGTGATCCTGATTAGAAGTATGGGATAGAATAAAAGTAATTGACCCTTTAGGATCTTGTCCATGACTCCTTGTTCATTTATGTCATATGATATTTTCAAGTATGTCTAACTCATATAATATTGCCACCATGTATTTGTAAGTCAAAGTTTTCTTTAAAAACAAGGGAGATATTAAAGTTGATATGTAAAGTGATCCTCTTACGGTAATGTATTTTATACTTCATTTATTTTTTATCCAGCTGTACATATATTATAGCATAATTCTACTTGTGGCACATTTGGAAAAGTTTATTTTTAAGATTAACTTAAGGAAAAGTGGTAACCACTAAGCAAAGCAATGCACATATGTGTGCATAAAAACATGCACACATTTGTGTATTTAAAGGTTTATGCAAATGCACAAGTTACATTGTGAAAAAAAAATAAACACATGCAAACTCCATACATGGTTCTGATATCCTTAAGGAAATAATGACACAAACAGTATTCCCTCTATTTCTTTATATTCATGTATAAAATAAAACACTAAATGGAAACATTAAAGGCCTCCCAGAGAGGGTGTTCCTAATGTGGCTAGAGATCCATTTTTTTTTTTTTAATCAGTGGCAACATTCTCTGTTATTGCAGCTTTTGATTTACAGTTTCAAATAGGCTTTGAAAAATATAATAGAACATCTTTAATTAAATCCCCCAAACTCACATTCATGGATAAATAATAATCCATCAGCTATTTTATTCTCTAACCATACCCCAGAGAACTTGACAGTCTTAATCACTTCAGCCATTTATACCTTCATTTCGGCTTTATTTCAGTCAAGCCATTTAGTGGAGTTTATCTAAATTACTGTATCTTTTTTCTTATCACACATTCAGAGCTGTAACACAGAAACTAATTTCAGGTGCAAAATAGAATATCGCTGAGGCCCAGACATCAGTAGCACAGGCATATTAGAGTGAAAAGTTACCTGTCACTAATGGGCATTTGTCTCTGTAATGAGCTGAGGAAAAAGGAACCTTGGCCATAATAAACTTAAGAGACACCAGTAGCATTGCAGACTCGTAACTCCGTGAAGGAACACAGAGATTTCTGTGTTCAAACTCTGGAAGTGAGCACATTTCCAATAAAATGCATTTTGAAATATATACCATTACGTAAATTGGTTAAGTAAATAGTCACAAAGGAGAGCATTACAAATATTTTTATGTAGGTGAATGTTCTAGTAGAAGCAACTTTATCCCTAATATTCCTCAACATGGAATCATTCTTACTATATTGGTTCTGGACCAATAGCACTGTATATAGTGATATTTATGTTTTTTTTTTTATTCATAGATATTTAAACATGATAGCAATAACAGTCATCCATGTTGGAAAAGTAGAGTTTTTTCCTGTTTTAACTCTAAATTCTCCCACAGTGACCACACTGATTCAAATTTTATTCTAAAATGTTCCATAAATGTAGGGAAGATATCCTTTATATATGTCATCCTGGAAAGAGCACCTCGGATGTTCCTGGAACTTGTGTCTCCTTTATAGACAGCAAAATATGGATCATTCCCTTGGTCACCTCGCTTTTCTCTCCAGTATCATCTCTTGCCAATTAAACCCTTTGCATTCTGTGCTCCAGATAAACACAAATACTTTCTACTCCTTTAGCATATGTTATTTTTCCTTTAGACAGCTTCCAACATTTTTGTTTTGTCTCAGAGTTTATTGCTATCTTTTTTTTAACCTTATTCCTGTTTATCTTTCTAATCTTAATTTCCTCCAAGAAGGCTTTTTTCCTTAACTTAGAACCTCCTGCACTTAGCCTTTTAGAACCTGGTCGGAGACACAATATTATGTCGTACAGACCCTCTTTAAGGGAGGACTAGATGCCAGATGCCTAAGGTCCTGTCAGCAGATACCCTTTCACTGACATCATTTTGAATATTACTTTAGTTCCAGTGAGCCACCTCATTCAAGGTCACACTTCCCACAGTGAGGTGGGAAGACCCATATGTAATGACTAGCTGAAGTGGAGGTGTAGAAGCCCAATGAGGACAAGTCTGGTAGTTTAGCTCCAGAGCTTTCTGCAGGGTTGGCTGAGGTACAAGCCTGCAAAACAGCTTTTTTTCACGCTCTTCCCATTCCTTCTTCCTTTTTTTCCTGCAACAGGTACTGAGTCCCAGGGTATTTTCTATTAAATATTCTTTTGTCTAACTAACTCTAAAAACCAACATGCTAAAAGAAATCTATGGATCATTTTACCTTCCTCTTGCCATAATATTGTAATTAAAAGACAATATTGTTAATATTTGTACATCTCTACTTCCTATGGGAAGATAAGTTTCAGTAAAAAGAGCTCATAACAGATATTCAATAAACATTGAATGAATTCATGAATGGATTAACACATAAATGAAACTTCTGAAGAAAGATTTTTCGGATAATACTGTTTTAAAGAAGAATAATTCTCTACTACTCATAAGTAGATGTTACTGAATCCATCATACCCTGGGAGACTTTACTACATTATCTGAACTTACCTATCAATGGCAATTGCTGTCCTAAGACATAAGTGTGAGATATTGGCCTTCCATTTTTGCTAATACCATTCACTCTCCTGTACACCCTCTTTGAACCTGGCCCACTGACTTTTTCTTTGCAAATTAACTGCCTCTCTTTACCTTTCCACTTCCTTGTACAACAATGTACTGTATGTAAATAAGCCTGAACTATAGGAGAGGAAACAAAAACAAAAATGTAAATAAACCAAAGGGAAATACACAAAATAAATTTTTGTGTATACCCAAATTGGATAAAGATCCCAATCTGAATATTTTAAGTTAAGCTGAAGTTGTAACATGTTAGGAACTAGAATAATTTACTTCTACTTTCTATGAAGTCAGACTAGTAATATTTACATATAATAGTCATTGAATTATATTAAGGTGCAGCTAGATTTAGCTGAAGGGGCTGTATAATTCCTAGACTGCATGTATTATCATTCTTTAATTGTAAGGATTTAGAGGTATGAACTTCAACTTGCCATGGCATTGTGTCACAAGGAGAGTGATCAACAGGTTGGATTCTATTATCCAGCTACTTGGGTTTGAATTCTCTGCCATTTATTAGCTGCATGACTTTGGGCAAATTATTTGCTGACTTCAGGACATAGTTTCTGTTATATAAAATGGGATTATAATTATGTCACTGCTTAGAATGATTAGGATGGTAAAATGAGATTATACAAATAAAGTGTCAATGTTTTTGATTACCCTTAATGCTCTTCAATGAAGTAGGTATAATATCTGGTATCTGTGTTAGTCAGTACTTGGAAATAGATATCTCTGATGTTTTGCCAAGGTAACTGTCAAAATTTGATCTTGTCAGACATTGAAACAAAGGTTCTGTGAGTACAGTTAACTTTATTTGCTTTCCAATGGAATATAAGAGTTCTTATTTTGAAGAGCAAAGAATTGATGAAAGAGAATTTTGTTGTATTTACTCACATGCTAATAACCAAACTTGTTAAAAATGTATTGTAAAAAGGAAAGTTCCTTTCACTGAGTTGTCCCAGGTTAAAATGAAAGCAAAATTTACTACCAAGGAATTTATGTTGTTCTGCCTTATACATTGACCTATCTCATAAATTGTTAGTGGGGGGAAAGCAGTAAAAACTCACAATACTGGGCCTCCCCTGGTGGCGCAGCGGTTAAGGGCTGCACTGTAGAGCCGTGGGCAGCAGCGAGGTGAGTTCAACGCCTGGCCGGGGAGCTTCCCACATGGTGCGGCAGACCTCTCCTGCCTTGCCCGCTGCTCCCCTCAGCAGTGTATTTCCGTTAATCTGCCCGTTCTGCTCCCCACTCTGTCTTTGGTGAACCCTCTCGCCACCCCATGCCTCTGGCCTATACCCCAGCTTGTATGCATTAATAAAATTTAAAAAAAAATTAAAAGAAAAAGACTCACAATTCTTATTCTCCTTGGTTGTGTTTGTTAACAGGGGAAATCAGTTACTTAATGAGAATGTGCTATGCTTCAACTCTCCAATAAGGGAAATGCCCTGAAAAATGTTTCTATTGGTGGGGTTGTTCTCACAAGCTTCTTTGATATGCTTCAACTTTTCATTGGTTTGAGAATTTTAATGTCACTAAGGGTCTTGATTATTTTTAGACTGATCACATTGTTTCTTTTTTTTTTAAGATTTATTTTTTATTTATACATACAAGCTGGGGTACAGGCCAGAGGCATGGGGCAGCGAGAGGGTTCACCAGAGACAGAGCGGGGAGCAGAACAGGCAGATCAGCAGTACACTGCTGAGGGGAGCAGTGGGCGAGGCAGGAGAGGTCTGCCGCGCCATGTGGGATTCTCCCTGGCCGGGTGTCAAACTCACATTGCTGCTGCAGACAGCTCCACAGCGCAGCGCTTAACCGCTGCCCGACCCAGGAGGCCCTGATCACATTTTTTTCTTGAAGTCATTTTTCCTGAGGTTCTGAAGTCATATTTCAATGTTAATTTGTATTCCTGTATGAGTTCTCTCTGGAGGAAAGAAGCAAATGGGATGTGGTTTATAATATGATTATGGAATATTAAAAAAAAACCCTTTTATATTGTGAATGTATAATTTCATATAGGTTTTTAACCTAATTTCATATTAAATTTGAACTGGAGACATGATATCAGAGCTGAAATTTCAGTGCCTTCCTAGAGAACTTCCATTTCATATTTAACATATGGTAAAGTTTATTAAAAATTTCATGTATCTATATTATTCATAATGTAGAATAACAGTTTGGAAGGAATTATTACTCAGGTTAATTACTTAATAACCAAAGTTTTGACTTTCATACACAACTTTCTTCTCAAATTCAACTTAGGAAGAACTATGAAGATATACTGTAATTTTGTAAATATTAACTAAAAATATACAGTAGTGACCCTACTGGACAATGAAAGAACATTTTGGTAAATATAAACATCTTATTCCCAGAGACTCAGAAGTAGAGTTATTTTGTCTAGCCAAATATGCTACAAATGGATTAATTAAATTAGCCCATGTCTTTATTTAGACTTGTTTGTGAATCTTTTGCATGTATACTATTTTTTTCTCATAATTAGTTTCGAACATCTATTTTCCAGAACTGTGACACAACGAATTTCTGTTGATTGTAATGTTTTGTTAATATAGTACTAGCAAACTAGTACAGCACTATAAACCAATACCCAAGTCCTCATTGACTGATAGGCATTTGCTAAGTTAGAAGAGCAGTACCCGACTTCCTTTCGCGCCTGTAGAAGCAGGTCTCTGTCCTATATCGCATATAATGCCATGTTATCATGAGTTGCAAGAGGTGTCCAGTCTAATTTTATTCTAAAAATTAGTCAGAAGTTGGTGAACAATTTACATTTTAAAAGAACTGTGACAGTTTCTAAAAAATATGATATTCTAGATCCCAGTATGAAAGAAAATTCAAGCAGGATTATTCAAACATAAAGGTCTGCTGATACTAAGGGAAATAATGAAGTTATGGAAATGTGAAATGTATCTATTAAAAAACCCAAGTCTCACAGTCTCAGACCTTTGACAGATATGAAAAACCTGACAGACTTCATTAGTCCCTGAGGCCATCATTGTGATTACAGCCTTCTAGTCAATACTTTCTAGTGACATGACCATCAAAAATTTTAAAATGTATTCAATCTGTTATGTGAAAGACATTAGTAATGTAAGGCACAGTATATTTGGGAAAGTTTTTCAAGAAGCACAGATAAAAAAAACCTAGAATTTCAAGGACAAATATTCAGTTATATGATAAATTCTATTGGTGGAAGAGCTCATTTCTTTATATTTCAAGATTGGACTTCCACTTTGAGCATTGCCCTTATAGACCTCTGCCAAATAAAGGCAGAAAGTGGATACAGTTATATAGCTCCAATGAATCTGGCTGCCCTCCAAAATAGGAAAGTTGAGTATGTTGTTTTGAGAAAGAGGCAATATTTTGCAATCAAAGAAAAAAAAAAACTATACTTAGTTTACATAGTACAAAGACTGGAGTTAAGATGGATATTTAGAGGGGGTAGAACTTTCGTGTCATTCTCCCTTTTCTACGTTTGTCATGGTTTAGGTGCCATAGATAATCTCTTCCTTCCTTAGTATATTTACTGGTTATACAGACAGCAAGCCCAAAGTATGGGAATTGGCATGGTAAATTCCATTACACAGATTTGCTTAACTGAAACTGTATGCCTATGTATTATATAAAATTAATAGCCCTGCTAATATTTGAACATTTATAAAATAATCTTATGTCTGCTTGATGAGAGATACACAAGAATTCTCATTATTGATTTATTTCAATAAACATTCATTTATTAAAATGCTTGTATCTTATCAATCGAATTAAGTGAAATTCTTTTGGAATGTTTCTATAAACTCGTGCAAGGACTAAGGAAGAACTAGGAAGTGTTTAATTCATACCAGTAATTATTTAACAAGTGTCAGGTAAAATCCCTAGCTAAAGCACTCACTATATCCAGTGTCTTAGTCTTTTCCCCTTGAAAAACAGAGAATGGGACTTATGGGCACCTAATTCGTTGTGTGAAGTGATACCAGAGAACAAGACAGAGTGAAACCAGGAAGGAATGGAAGTCTATTAAAGGATATGTTAATTAGTTGGTCATCACTTAGAACAACAAGGAATTAACATACTGAGCCCTTTCAAGATGAAATACACCTCACAGTTGTTCATTCAAGGGCTTGAAGAAGGAATTTTATTTGCCAACTACTCTTCCCCATTAACATATTACTATACAATGGACTTTCCATTCTCTTCCACTTTGGGATGATGTATCACTGAATTTTGGGAGGATTGGGAAGTACAGCTGAGACCAGTTGCTGTCAGGATATATAACAGGAGGAATCAGATTATGTAGAAATGGAGTAAAAGGTAGGCCAGTTGAATGTGAGCAGGCCTCAACGGTTTTCTATCGAATATAAAATCAAATTTTTGTACAAATGTGGACTGTTCCTTTATTTTCAACAGTGATGTTACTCTTACTGTAAATTTTTAAAAAGGCAAATATTAAATGTCAGTTAATGGGGAAGATAATTTATTATATCAGAGATGAAACTGAATTTTGAAAACACAATTTTTACATCAATACTCCCTACATTAACCAAAGATGAAATACCATGAACCGAATCTGTAGCCCTTGAAATCTGCTTGGTAACTAACTATAGTGATCCTATAAACCAAAATCCAAAATTAGTATAATTTACAGAGTAATTTAGGAGACTTAAAGTTCTCTGGACATAACCTTGTGCATTCACTACTCTATAACTGAAACTATATGTCCTTAAACTTGCTTTTTCTTTTAATGTTCCATTTCTTCAATGGTAAAAAAAAATTTGTGAAAAAAGCAGTTAGTATGATAAAACTAATGAGAATAGGAACTAGTTGAATCAGAACTGTCTGATGAGAAATATAATCTGCCTTTGCAGTGCAAAATGAAAGTTAGCATTTGAGCTAAAACCAATTTAGCAACCAGATAAAATGTTGATGGCTAACATGATTTTTAAAGAAATGGTTTTGAAAGTAGAAGCCCCTCATATTAAATAATATTTAGGATATTTACTATTATAATTTCCTTTGCTAGGCAAACAACTTTAGCTATTTTATTTTTGTTTTGCTAACCCCTATCAAAAAAGAAAGTGAAATATATTTTGAGCTTATTTGTAAAAGCAGCCAAACTCTGCCAGATAAGAGTGTTGAGATGGTTTTCACCAGATTCAGCTTTGTTTGACAGTAAAATTTACTGGAAAAATATCCCTTAGTAACAATGGTGTAGCCTCAACTACAATGACTATTGTCAATATAATAAAAGTAATACTCTGAATTCTATTGCATCTTTTAAGTATTCAGTAATAAGAATTTTTTCATAAATTTATCTGGTACTTTTTATGAGACATCTTTATGACTTTTGCCTCAAAATATTGAACATATGGTACTTTCAGTTTTTACTCTCTTTCAAATTCAGTGGGTATTATAGGAGAGATATGAGAGGTACAATATTTGATGATTCAAAAAAACTGCTTTTCATTATTAATTTCCAATAAATTAGTAATATAATTTTCAAATCAAAGCCATGTTTTTCCTCATAGTATATAAATTCCCCAGTTTATATGTGATTACATATTGTTTTTAAAATGCAGCACTAGAACAAAGACAATTTTAAGTCCCCTGTAAATTCCTTTGAGTGAACTATGTGCATAAGTGTTTTTCATAAAGTCACCTTAAACTTAACCACTTTCCTGAAAAGGGATTCTGCTTTACCCTTTGTAAATCCTCAACATAATTGTAATCCAACTTCACCCGTATCAGTTCAGTTCTGAAAAGAAAACTGATTTCCTACTGATCCAGGATCAACAATTCAATAAGCTTCAATAAGCTCGTGCCTGCTGAGATTCAAATTTGTTTTAAGAATATAGGCATCTTAAGTCCTTCGAAAGCATATCAGTAGGATGCTTGGCAATGTGATCTATCTCTAAGGTTAAAGCATGTGTTTACTTTGGAGGTTCCGTCTTTGTTCATTTTTCCCTCTTCCCTAGACACCCCCCATCTATCCTTTTTATGCCCTCCCAAACACATCCACCTGTCCAGTACATGCACACATACGCACAAACACTTTCACATGCTCACATACAAAGGCTTGTGGTCAGGACACAACAATATATTACATTCCTCTGATTCTACTCCACTGACTATTTCAATTACTTCAGAAGCTGAGGATGCCCTTTGTGAATACTGAAAGCAAAACATTGTCTACAGTTTGGAATAATAGTGATTTCCTGATCCCAGTAAAATTCCACTTTCTCTCTTCAATGTTAGCTATTATCCTTTCTTTGTTAGGCCACAGGAAATTCAAGAAATGAAAATAAATTGATTTTTCAAAATGTTTGAAGACATATTATTAGATATTAAGGTGGTTTCATCATTTGTTAAAGGATACTTTGGCAATTTCATACATATTACCTAGCATTGTGAAATCCTAGATATAATAGCTAATTTCTGATTGTATAAGCATTCCTCCTTTAGTCAGAGTTATGAGTTCGCACTTTGTTATTCAAAAAAACCACTGAGTTCACTCCTTTGTTCTATCTTATACTTATTATCTTGAATTCATAGTCACTTCAAATGTTATAGACCATAATGTTTATTTTCTTAGCTGTTTTGAAAAAGCTCTGCCAGCGAGTTTCTGTTTGGTTGCAGCATCTGCCTGACATTAGTCTCTAAGGGTAGCTAATTAAGAAGTCAACAAATGCCCTGAAGTATGTGAGTCTTACCTCCAATGAGTTTCCCTTCTCTATAAGATCTTGGCCTTGAAGTCCTTGCAAACTCAGTCTTTCAGTGCCTTTAAGAAGGTGCTTTCTTTTATGTGTATGTGTATGTGTATCTAAGACCATATGTGTGTGTATGTGCATGTGTGTGTATTTTTTCTAATAGTTCAAAGTAAGAGACTATGTCTATTGCAAGCTACACTATCATGGCTAGATAGAAATGACTCAACTCTTATTTTGAAAGCCATCTAACCCCCTTTCTTTACAAGAGTATAATGACTAACAACTAAGAATCTGGAATCACAAAGAACTGGGAACATAGTTGTGTTATCTGGGGCAAGCTACTTATCCTGTTTGTGTCTCAGTCACTTCCTCTGTAAAAGACAGTATCTGTATTTACCTCACAGGCTTGTGAATACTGAAAAAAAAAAAAAAACAAAACAAAACAGTGATTGCAAACCTCTAGTGCACTGTCAATCACATTAGTATATGCTCAATAAATGTTTATAAATATTACTCCCAAATAAATGATTTGAGTACTTGTTCATCATTATCAGAAGCTTCCATTATTCTTTCACATCCTCAATTGTGTTTCTTTTGCTTTAACACCAGTGTCCTCTACCATCTTTTTGATTTTTCATTATTTTCTGTAGACCTAGACCAGACATGTGTAAGAAGGTTCCAAGACTGCTGAGTGACCAGGGTAAAATCCTATTAGCTGTAATACCAGCTAAACCTTTTAATGAGAGTGTGGCTGTTCTGTATATTTTCTTTGGGTTAACATTAATTCTCACTTGTGGTCAGTTCAATGTTCACTATAAAATGATGTTGCAAAACCTTTATGAAAAAAGAACATTAAATCCCAAGTGGTGTATTGCTGAGCCAGAGGCGTGGGTTGTATTCCTGAGTTCAGATTATCATTTACCCAGAACAAAGAATGAGAAAACATTTTTTGAGCATTTGAAATTGGTAGCACTACAGGTGAGGCACACAATGACATTTTAAGCAATTCAAGTTTTAGCTACTCATGTACAGAAATATTTTATGGGTTACTCAGTTCTTAAAGTCTTTCTGCCTGATTTCTAAGAGAAGAATAGAAGGAAAAGATTCAGAATTATATGTTTAATGCTTTATTATTGCTATTTTAATTATTTACATGAACATTACACTGGTCAACAAATTTTTACAAAAGTGATATCACTGAAAAAAATTAGTCATTTCCTATCAATTTGTATGTGCTCAACACGAATATGGCAGTAAATTCTAATTTTTGGTCTTGTTTTTTTTTTTGTAATCCACAATAAATTGATGTTTACATCACGAAATGCATGCCAATAATAAGGCCTATGGTTAATACCTGTAAAAAATCAAACCATAGACGACTTCTTAGATTTCTTCGCTTGTCTCTTACACAGCTGTTCAGGAGCATCTCTGGGGAGTGCCTAGCAGTAGTCAGTCAGCATTGTTGTGGACCATTTTCCCTGGTATCTTTGTTCCATTGATGCCATATCCTGATGGAAACGTTCACCATGTTCATCACTAATCACGCCACAGTTTTCAGGGAAGAAATCCAGATGGGAATGAAGGAAGCTGATCTTTAGAGACATATTGCAGCCATGTTTCTGATACTGCATCAGCATGTCTTCTACTAGTTTCTTGTAGTTTTCTGCCCTAACATTCCCAAGAAAGTTTGTAGACACTAGGCGAAAAGCATTTCATGCTTGTTTTGCATCACCTCGCAGCAAGTTGTTGAAACGGTCATCTCAGTGCAGACAGAATGTTTGGGTAGACTATTACTGACTTATTTGGCTTCGTTATTCTGCCGGAAAGAGGAGGAGCCAAGCACCAAGCAGAAGTAACAGTCTTTTATGTGGTTGCTTGGCCCTCTCCATACCATGGGGACTGCAAATGGCATTGATGGTCTTTTGCCATTTCACCACTGTGAAAGCTGTGTTGTCCATAGAGTACAGCATATCTGCAGGGCCCAAGGCTTGTCTTGGTCACCAACCTTGCATCTGAAGTCAAGATAATAAGCCTTCTTCACTTGAGAAGTGATACTTTTCTTCTGGTTGGCAAATGTCACTTCCCCACAAATAGAGCAGAAATTGTCCACACTATTAACGCACTTTTGAGGCATTATTGTTCTGTGTTTTGCCTAAATGGATAAAATAATAACAGTTCTATGGAACAGTAGCTTAAACTGTCTCTCACAAAGTTTGAAATATTTTCAATGCTCAACTTTTCTGACAGGGCTTTATATAGTGCATTGCTGACGTCAGCTTACTTCAGCAGCAGCAGCTTACTTCAGCAGTAGTATTGCATTGCATCAGAAAATGATGCAATCAACTCTGGATGATGTGTGCACAATGGTATTATGCAATGCAATGCAATATTACATCATTCTAGACTGATTTAGGATGTTGTTGCAGTCCTACTGGATCAATTTACATGGTGAAACATATATAATGAATAATATGAAATAACTTCAAAACGAGAGCTAATAAAACATTTTCAGGGTTATATTCATGTTCAGCACACCAAGATACTACAGATTAGGGCCTTTTTAAGTCAATGATCTCACTGTTGACCAGTGTTATTGATAGAGCAGCATTTGCTTTGGCAACAATCTTGTCTAAAATATGACTCTAGACTAGATTTCGGCATGTGCAAACTAGCTGAAACTGAAGTAAATTTCACTGTGTGGTTGTATATAAATTCAATTTTTGTGTAATTATTCAACATTTTCATGCACTGTTTTTAAAAATGATCATATTCATTGGGTGATCAATTTGCAATGAGACATTCATAAATGTGGGGACTCTGACATTAGAATGATTTACATTAATAACTGACATTTTCTACTTATAAGTAATGTAACTTTTGAAAGCTACCTATTTGCAACTCAGTTTTCCTTATCTGGAAATAGGGATGCTATTGCAAATGAAATAGTACACCTTTTACTGGCTACATGTTATTAATATCTACCTAGAAGGGTATGAGTGACTCATTCATTTACCTACTTGCTGGATGTACAAAGATAAGTTAAATATAGTCCTTACTTTTGAGGACTTAAAAGAGGGATTCAGTCTATGATTTGGTTGGTAATAATGAAGATGTATTTGAACCAGACTTGCATAGCATTGTAAGTGAACAAATGTTTAATTTCTTATAGAACTTCAAAAATATATATAGAAAGAAGAGCTATTTGATGTAAGCTTTTACTTGGTCATAAATAAAAGCTTCTCACAAGTCATTACTTCTCATAAGTAGAAAGCATGTATTGGAGACAAAAAGGACTTTCCAAATAAGCAAATCATGAATAGAGGGCTTGATTGTGCAGAATGTTTTGTGCTAAAATCAAATGAGTACGCACATGTGAAGATACGGCAAGGGATTCTACTGTAAAACTAAGACTAGTTTCATGAATTCTAGTGACAGGGGCTCTCTGTCTCTGACTAACATACACATATCACACACACACACACACACACACACACACACACACACAATTATTGTTTCAATTATTGTTTTTATCATTCTTCTCTACCATATGATATACACACTGTATATGAACACTTAGTTTCATGCCTCATAGTGAGAAAAAAGTAATATATTCAAATAATAAAAACTCTATAGGATCTAGACAAATGATTCATTAACAATTAAATAGGCATAATGGCTTCTATTAAAATACCTTATAATCTTAAATGACTTAGATAAACAAAATAACTTATATTGACTTATGAAATAACTTATGATATTTAAAATAAATTAGAATTGTCCACTCAGATTAGATCTGATGAGAACCATAGGTTTTATTAAATGAACCAAAAATATTTAGTGAAGTCTTTTAGTATAAAGCATATTTTTAAAATTTTTAAATGAGGAATAGAAGACTTCAACTTTGTGCTACTGACTAGTACTATCTTTCCCCGTTTGTTATCATAGGCTCTATCACTTTTGATGATGTTTCTTAAAACAGTACTTTAAGGCCATTGCCAGTATATTTGAAAGTATTTACTTAGAAATTTAAAAATATATATCAAAAGAATTATGATGTGAACATATAACAGTGTGTAATAATTCTGGGGCCTCCCTGGCGGCGCAGCGGTTGGGCGCTGGGCTGTGGAGCTGTCGGCAGCAGCGATGCGAGTTCGACACCCGGCCGGGGAGATGCCCACATGGCGTAGCAGACCTCTCCTGCCTCGCCCACTCAGCAGTGTATTTCTGATCTGCCTGTTCTGCTCCCCACTCTGTCTCTGGTGGGGCCTCTCACCGCTTCACACCTCTGGCCTGTACCCCAGCTGTATTAAAAAAAAAAAAGTGTATAATAATTTTATTAGGAAATAACCAGATAATTATGCAAATATGTGCATATACTAATGTTCAGTGTCAGGTTATTTATATTAGTCAAAGTTGGAAAAATCAAATTTCCATTAGAGGGACACTGGCAATAAAATATGTAACTTTGCTTGCATGTGCTGACATTTACAAAGCTATTAATGTAATAATGTAATGATGACATGGAAAGATGCCCATGACATATTAAGTGAAAGTGTCATCTGAATATAAGTATTAAATTGCAGCAATTTTATTTATGTAGTTATAAATTTGTGTAAATAAAATATATATGCATGGGGAGAGAGAAAGATATACTGGGGATTTATGCAACCAATCCTGGACAGAGATTTTTTCCAGAGAGTTTAAGCTACTGTTCCATAGAACCGTTATTATTTTATCCATTTAGGCAAAACACAGAACAGTAATGCCTCGAAAGTGCATTAATAGCCTGGACAATTTCTGCTCTATTTGTGAGGAAGTGACATTTGCCAACCAGAGGAAAAGTATCACTTCTCAAGTGAAGAAGGCTTATCATCTTTATTTCAGATGTAAGGTTGGTGACCAAGACAAGCCTTGGGCCCTGCAGATATGCTGTACTCCATGGACAACATAGCTTTCACGGTGGTGAAATGGCAAAAGACCATCAATGCCATTTGCAGTCCCCATGGTATGGAGAGGGCCAAGCAACCACATAAAAGACTGTTACTTCTGCTTGGTGCTTGGCTCCTCCTCTTTCTGTCAGAATAACAAAGCCAAACAAGTCGAGAATAGTCACCCAAACATTCTGTCTGCATTGAGATGACTGGTTCAACAACTTGCTGCAGGGTGATGCAAAACAAGCATGAAATGCTTTTCGCCTAGTGTCTACAAACTTTCTTGGGAATGTTAGGGCAGAAAACTACAAGAAACTAGTAGAAGACATGCTGATGCAGTATCAGAAACATGGCTGCAATATGTCTCTAAAGATCCACTTCTTTCATTCCCATCTGGATTTCTTCCCTGAAAACTGTGGCGTGGTTAGTGATGAACATGACAGTTCTCAGGGAACATCTCATGGGAGAAATTACTTTTTAAAAAATTTTGGTGGAAAGGAAGAAAACAACATTCCAACTAAGGCAAAAAGTTCAAATGACAGAGAGGACCTAAGTGATTTTTTTTTTCCCCTCACTGAAAGCAAGTTGAAGAGCTTATATTCTTTTCCCAGTACAAAAGAATGTAATATTGTATTTGATTATTATGTATATGTTCTAAGTGCTTTCATACAATTTCATTTACTTCTCACACAAATTCTGAAGCATTTGCAAGGCTCAAGCTGTCGTTTTCATATTATAGATACAGAAATTCAGGATGTGCAGAGGTTAGTGACCACCTGATTTCAGCTGTTCTTTAAGACAGAGAAACAAATCACCTAATGCTGTAAAAAATATGTCACTTCCAGAGAGTTTTATGTGCTTTTAATCAAGTTTTGGGGTGAATATTTTTAAATTCAATTTTGCCTCAAGAATCTTTTATTTTTCTCCTGTGAGTAAGTACAAATGTCTTATGTTGGATAATAGAGTATGAACAAAGCTTTTCTTGGATTGGAGGCATCAGAGCTAAATTGTGCCCTCTTAGTAGGAGGGCATGCAGCTGTTTTTGTGGCTATCCAAAGTAAGTATGTTTCTGGCAGAATAAAAACCTCTGAGGTTTTTACTTGAATCTACTATTTACATGTAAAATTGGGATTGATTTTAACATAATGGAAAATTATTGATGTTTGTGGAGTAAATCTATATCAGTCTGAATTTACTTTAGCCCAGCCTTTAAGATTAAAACTTTAATTTTACCAGACAGGTTAGCATTCCATTAAAATTTGTATCAGTGACAGCTTTCCTTAAATGACTTAAAAATAACAGAGCTGCTTCTGTAGCACTGATTTGCGGTTGAAGCTAAAAAAAATTGAAAATGGCTGCCTTACTTTCCTCTAAAGATTGGGGTACTAGCCCTATTAATCCAGAATTGGACATTACTAAGAAGGGGTAACATGTCAGGGTGTTGTTCATTTATTGTCTTCTTTCTGATTTTATTTAACATAATTAAACTATTAGTGTGAACCCATATGCTTTTCGATACAGGGAAAAGGAAAGTGTAAAGGCAGCAGACAAAGCATGTGTTTTGAGAGCAATGATATTGACAAAAAAGCTAATCTTTTATCCTAGAGAATATCTAAAATTTGTTCAACAAAAAATACAGTGAAATGAGTATATCTTTGAAGCAATACAAACTGGTTTAGGGCTTTGTTCTACTCACTGCATGACTTTAGAAAAGTCATTGAACCAATCAGGGTCTGAGTTTTCATATGCATCAAATGAAAATAATAAAAAATGAATGGGTAACAAAAGGGGAAAC
Organism: Scalopus aquaticus; assembly: GCA_004024925.1. NCBI lineage: Eukaryota > Metazoa > Chordata > Mammalia > Eulipotyphla > Talpidae > Scalopus > Scalopus aquaticus. Next base: position 612 of record PVIJ01007440.1, on the reverse strand, counting down.
TTTCTGATGGAAGACTCAGCATGCTAATGTCCTGTATAAAAGTGAACAAGTCATATAGTTCATTATTACAGTAGTACAGAGAAAGGCAAGGAAGACATGACTAGAGCAGAAACAGAAGGTTCTCAATACCATACTAAGGAACTTCACTTTATCCTGGATGCAATAACATTTCCTGACTTTACTCTGTGTTAACAAGCAGTGTTGTCACTTTATGTATGTATTATCTATCATCACCACCCTATGAAGGAATGAAGACTGGAACTAGGAATGAGGAAGAGTGGAACTAAGAAACTCATTAACATAGCAAAGTTAGGGGGCCTCCCCCGTGGCGCAGCAGTTAAGCTCTGCACTGTGGAGCTGTCAGCAGCGGCTAAGCGGGTTCGACACCCAGCCTGGGAGAATCCCACATGGTGCAGCAGACCTCTCCTGCCTCGCCCGCTGCTCCCCTCAGCAGTGTATTTCTTTTTTTTTCTTTTTTTTTAATTGTTATTAATGTCTTTTACATTTTGTATTCCCCTTGGGTAGACCACCACCAATTCACCCGTGATCCATCTCCATGGTCCCTTGTATTCTTTTCTATTCCATTTTGTGCCTTTATCCTCCCCTCCCCCA